>JARHVA010005195.1:690000-817500 GCA_037957365.1 Torreya grandis | reverse complement strand
CTAGTTTAACTATTTTTTTTGCATCACCTTTTTGGATCCATTTTAGCTATGATGAGCCAACTATATTTTGGGTTGCATGGGGCATGAATATATCTTGGTACTTGCCAATCTTACTAATTATGTCATTTGAGATTGTTCAACTCATTTTGAGAATAGTAAAAGGCTATGATAAACTTGATTTGTTTCCAACTCATCTGTAGACTTTTCTTTTGAAGGTTCAATCTTTCTTATTTTTAGAGTTATGGATATGTTCTTGACAAACCATTTGTTAATAGATATTTTCTAGTTTTACATGTGTGCATACTATAATTCTATTTATTATGATTTAATTCACATATTATAACAAAAAAGTTAATAAGTTCCTAATTTTTCATTAGCAGACTGTGTGTGTGACCATGTTCAGACACATGTATTTGTGGGTTTATGGTTAAGAAAAAATGTTGTGCATTTTGTTGTATTTCATTCATTTAAATTTTGGACATGACATTTTGGTATCAAATCCTAGGTTCAAAACTAAGAGCTATGGGGAATTAAATTTGGTATTTTTTAAAGAAGTTGTGAAACTTATCATCACAATATTTATACTCATTTACACTCACATGGAACTTAGATCATAAGTTAAAATGTGGATCATGTTGCTAGAGCTTGGTAAAGCTCCCATGAGTTTTTTTATTTTTGACCTTGTTGGAATGTATATACTTCAAGTTGATGTTTTGTATAATATCTATTATGTACTATATTCATAGAGTAGTGTATTTTAATGGTGTTTATGACTATGTATTTCCGACATATTACTTATGAGGTATTTTTATATTAATGTATTTCCTTAGTGTTCTAGTATAAATAACTAACCTTTTTTTTATAAGGAGAAGAGGATTTGTTTTCCTTAAACTTTTGTTATGGTTTGATTATAGTTATATAGGGTGTTTTTGATCTTTTTTACTATTATATTTCTCTTGAGGTATAGAGAGGATATTGTTATTGATAATATGAGGAAGTGATAAATAAATTAATGAATGTAGTGGTTAATAGTTGTATAAGTGAATTGGTGAGACAAGGTTTTCACTACATATTTGTAACGTAGATGAATCTTGAGGTTATAATATATTTTTATTAAAATGATACATTATTTTATCCAAGCTTAATCTTACACAACTTAACCAATTTTAAAGTTTTAAATAACCTTATGATGTTAATATAAATGTGGTAATAATAGGTCTATTATACATTTATCCATTTAAAAGAATGTTTGTTTAGAGTAGTATGATTCTTTAGTAGTGGCACCTATTTGGGTAAGTTGTCTATGACTATTAATAACATTGATTTAAAATGATTTTATTTTAGAGCTTTAGGCTACTATAACCCTATATGGTTTCACCTCCCCTTTGATTAATATGCTCATGATATGAATACCCCTTGTTTTGGTATCATATATGCTAGTTGTGTAGAGCATATAATTTACCATTGATTGTGAATTCCAAACTTTTGTGGGTAATGACCATTTTTAGGTGAACATTATATTTTACATAGACCATTACATCATTTTGATAGGTCATGTTATGCTAACACATGTAAATATAGTACATTTGGTACCATATTTGATACATGCATTAAGGTCTATAGAAACCTATTTTATTCACCTTATCACACCCTAGTTGATAATGGTGTAATCTTGGTCATTTAGAGTATAGATTGATAATTAGCATAATTGATGCACTATTTTATCTTAGTGATGATTGATTATACCATATTGATACTTCTAGTATTTATAACAGGTAACAGTGGTTAGTGGGTAGCACTCAAACATATAGACAAATTGCATTTAATATAACTTTAGTGAGATATGTTCTGATAGTGATATTCCATATGTGATATGCTACTTGAGAATAGTAATATTTAGATATATAGACCAATATTTTTTCATTAGTTTTTATGGGTAACTAGGATGTCATGTGTGGGAATTGATATTTTTTTATCCTTCATCTATATCAGTTGATTTGTCATGGTGGATTGTTATGATCAAAGGTCATTGGATATTTTCTCTTCAATAGCTCCTTGTTATGATATGGTTTATTTATTTAGTCTCTTTAGTGATGGATAATAGATGGAATATATACATGTTACCTTGGGACATTATGTCACCATACATGAAAAGTCTCATATATTCCTCATGAGATTATAATTGAATTTATAGATATATATTGAAAATGTCATCAAGGATGACATTATGGTATTGGTTGGAGCAACGTAATTTTTTGGATGTGTTTTCACCATGGTTGTCCTTAATGGGATATGTTAGTTGACATAAATTTGGTTATATTACAGTCAAGGATATGAGATAGTATGATTAATTTTGGTAATTTTATTAAATTAGGATACTTTGTACGTGATTTGTTGAGTTGATATGTATTATGACCCTATTACATATGATTATTTATAATTATTACATTACCTCTAAGAGGTAATTTATAGGTATTTATCTAACCTATGAGAGGTAATAGATAGTGTTCCTCATACCTTTGGGAGGTAATTGAGATGCCTCCAACCTTTGGGAGGTAATTGGGATGCCTTATACCTTTGGGAGGTAATCAAGATGCCTCATACCTTTGGGAGGTAATTTAAATTATTTTTATTCCTTCTCTTCTTGGCCGACTTGTAAAGTCACATAGTGTTCATGATGTGATCTATATTTTGATAGTGTTTTATCAAAATTATTACTTTTTATTTGAATAAAATTATTAGTTTTTTTATTTGATTTAAGACCAACATGATATTTCTTATCTTTATATATTTTAATCGATTAGCTAGTCATGTAAACTATTCTTGAAATTTATGATTTGGATTTTTGGGTTTAACCTTTTCATTTGAGACCACTTGGTCTCATTGTATGATTTTAAAATTTGAGTAATAGATTTAAATACACAAAAAAAACTAGATCAACTCAAAATTCATAAAAATATTAATGAGAGAAAATGAATAAGCAATCCTAACTTAATCAAAATGCTCTTACCATCACCTTGCTTATTTTAATCTTCCCTCTAAGATATTCAAAAAAAATTCCAAAGATAAATTAATTTTATGATATTTGATTGAAAGAGAAGGTTACTTTAAGACTTTAAGATGGATGCAAAGGGATTGATGGATTTAGATGTAAACAAGGAGTATGGATGTAATATGAGAGTATGGAAACTTTGTGAGCTTGTGTATATTTCGAATTAGTTAAACCAAGAAATTTGATTGGTTATTTATAAGGGTGGTGGGGGGATTAAAAATTAATTTTAAATTCTTAAGAATCCTTTGGATTTGAAGGATTCTATAAGAATGGAGGGATTGGAGGAAGTCTTTAGAGTTAGATAAATATAAATTTTATTAGGGATTAAGAAGGATTAGATTGGGGGTTTAAATGGGATTATCAAGAAGATTAAGTGAAGGATAGGGAGTAGGCTTTTAGGAAAACCTATGAATAGGTTGGTTCAGGGAAGTAGGTAATATATTTAAAATTAGAAAGTGGGTAAGTGGTTATTAAACAAAGTATGACTAATAGGTTAATGAAGTATTAATGGGATAATAAATAGATTAATATGGTGTGAGAAATATATATTAGGAAAGGGGATTAGATTGTTAATTATGAAAATGGGTATTTATTTAAATAGAACTGGTTGAAATAATTAGCAAGTTTAGTTGAATAATTAAGGTGAGTAGATTTAGATGCATACATTTCCCCCTCTTTGAAAGGGCTTTATGAGTGATGAAGTAAGAGAAATGGTGTTTTAAAGAAGAACCAATGTGTGATAAATAAAAATTAGGTTGTATGGTGCCCCCTCGATAGGGCATACAAGGAGGAATGAACTAGATGGCCACTCAAAAGAGACATGTAATGGGTATGTAGTCAAGACAAGTAGGGATCAAGATGCCTCATATGATATTTGAGCTATAAATGATATGATGCCAAAAGAAAAAGATGCAAGGGAATAAATATAAGCAAGGTTGTAGGTGTAAGGCTAATCCTAAGGGGTAAAGCATCATAACAACAATGATTAAATTATTAAGATGAGTCATAGGCAAAGACCAATGTTAAGTAAAGAGGCAAGTGGGTCCAACAGATAAAGTGAGCAATCCTAAAACAAATACATATATAAAGGAATGTGTATACCAAGATAGATAAGGCCATAAGCTATTGACATCTCCTAAGCAATGATGTATGAAAGAGAGAGCTATGCACTAATAAAAGAGAAATATAATGTATTTGATGTGATAATAGGATAATGTAACTCAACATAATTAATAGAGATAAATTTTAGTGATCATGATAGGATGTGAAATGAAACTAATGGGTGTTTGAGCTAATCTTAGGCACTAAAAAGTGGCCAAGTGTTTACATCTTCTGAAGAGACCTCATGCCAATATAATTCTAACTCTCAATGTTAGATGGGGAGTAGGAAATGGAAGATTGTGACCCTAAAAATTATTAAGGAATTGATAATGGTTATATGGAACATGATTAAATGTTTAGGTGGAAGGATTAAAAAGAAAATAGTGATAGAAAAATATTAGTGGAGATTAGCTAAGAGTAGTTAGGGGGAAAGATAGGGGTAAGGTTAAAATAGAAAAGGAGGGTAAAAATGGATTCATTTTTACTCTTGGTTATAGAAAAATAATGCTTTGGATCCCTTATCTATGGATCACATTCCTTGTGCATCACATCATAGAGAGAGGTTTTATGAGTATCAAAGACCTATAGATGTTGGATGGATAGTAAGTACTCCACCCTATCTTGTTAATTTTTACATTTATTCCATTTATTTTTGCATTTATCAAGGAAAAAATGAAAAATCACAAATCACAAATGGGGGCATTGACCCAAGTTATATTTTTGCACACATAATCCATGATGCTTAATTTGGCTACATAGTTTTAAAAAATTGTGATTGGTGATAGGTGATTTTGTAAAACTACAACAAGTTATTTATGGTATTTAAAAATAATAATAAGGGAGTTGTGGTTTTGAAAAAAAAACAATAGTCATGGTTTTAAAAAAACACCATAAGGGATTATTGATTGTGTAAAATCATGATTTAGGGTATATAACAAGTAGTGATTTTACTTAGGATAGTGGTAGGGGTTAATTAGATAAGGTATATGCAAAGGAATAGGTAACCTAGGTGGATAAGATAGGGATAAAATAGGAAAATTAGGTTAAGATATAGGGTTGTGGTTAGTATAAGTTAATAAGGTGGTTTATATAGAAGGATTTAGGGGTTTCAACATCTAGATTATGGCAGTTGATGGTGTTGCATGTGATGTATCAAGTTAGATCAAAAAATTTTTGCATATTAGGGATGATGGGATTGTATTATATTATGGCTATGCCATCTATCAAGATAGATCATGCCTTTATTACTACATTAATAGAGAGGTGGCACTTAGAGATGATTACCTTACATTTATTTATGGGGGAGATGACTATGACCCTTGAGGATGTCTGATGAATTTTTATATTGTTGATGAGAAAGGATGTAATTTATTGGAGATATCAGTCACTTAGAGTTAATGTTCATAGGTTGTGTGGTCATTTACAAGTTAAGACTCAAGATTCATGGATTGACATTGATAGGGATTTTATGGATGGGAACATGGATAGACTGACTCTAATTTATATGTCTTTTATGACTGGTATATTATTACCAAAAAAGTGAGGTTAGTGAATCTAGTTGGGATTAGGATATGTGGTTGCAGATATGGTTCAGTTTAGGAGTATAGGGTTTTTTCTTAAGGGCCTATAATTTTATAACATATATACAAGGAGATTCATATGGGTGGTTATATGTGGAAACTAGTTTTGGACCATCCCTATTATTATATATGTTGTCATGGGAAAATGTGGATATAGAGAGGCTATTAGGTACATGAGATGGCCATGTGTCAAACTAGCCATTGGTGTTTGGATGGCATATCATTCTTTGAGTTCAAAGGGCCTATGTCGGGACTATGAGACTTTATTGGTAAGATTTTGATAGTTTGACAAAGGAGTAGATTAGTTGGATGCATTATAAAAAATTATAATGGGGATGGCTTGAGGATGTGGATTATACTAGCTATATATTGATTAAGCATTACCTGATTGGATGCCATGACTACATAGTGGAGAGATATCATCTAGATAGGGTATAATGCTATTTTGGGTATTAGTAAGATGTTCTTGGGGAAGAGAATCTATTTGATCATAGTGATAGGGAGAGGCCACAATGGGGGATCATGGTGGATAGGGTTCTAATTTGGGTAGATTATGATGGAATAACTTTTGTTATCTAGGATTTTTAGATGATGATATCTGATCCTTATTTTATTGTGGCAAATACAACATGGTAGAGGTAAAAGAGATAAAAGAGAATATTGAGACTTGTTTGGAGTCCTAGAAGGAAAGAGTTAGTTTGGAGGGTCTTCTACTTAAATGCATGATTATGGAGATAAAGGGTTTAGAGAGGGAAGTTGAAGGTAGGAGGGATGGTATAGATGGTGAAGCTAGTCATGCATTGATGGAGATATGGGGGTTGGTTAGGAACATATAAGGATAGGTACAAGGATAGGTCATAGTGATGTTTCTTGGCCATCTAAGGCATCAATGAGAGTATAGGAATAAGATTGGATAAAGATATTGGATCAAGAAGTGAGGGATAGAGTAGTAGAGATATCTAGGATTATAATGAAGAGGGATATATACCATAGACATGTTATTGATTTAAAATGATGTATAGCCTAGAGAGATATGCATATGGGTCTTATATTATCTCATTTAACTACATTATTAGACCATATTAGTGATAGGGATAGGAAAATAATGTATCTATAGGGATAAATCACTAAGATTCAAGCCATACTTAGTTAATGAGAGGTAAATTTATAGGTGATTAAGACTACTAGAGATGAGAGTACCACATTCCTTCAGAGGCAAGGTTTTGGGGATGTGAATACATATTTGTTGATTGACTAGGGAGGTATAATACTATAAGATCCCATAAGAGGATATTGAGAACCTCCATACAAGGCTAGTACTTCTTATAATTATATTCATCTTCCTCTTATGAGATCACCATGGCCACTAGGATCTTGATTATGACATATGTATCTTGTTTTGAACTTGTATTTTCTATTCTTGACACATGGATTTCCATGATGCACATTTTGTATATGATTTTTGATAGGACTCATGGACATTTGATATGATAATATGATGATGTGATTCATTATATTCAATTTTTTTAATGGATTTTGTATATGTGATTATGATGTGATGCTAGGTTAGGTATTGGATTATTTACTACATTGTGATGAGATAATAGATATTCATTTTTTATGTATTTTAGATGCATAATGGTTATTAGGATTATTTACATGTTGAAATGGTTTATGATTTCATTTCCTATGGATGTATTTTAATTTTATGTACATAGTGATGGGATGACAAAAATAATGACATGATTATTATTTTCATGGTATATCATGTATTTTAGTTTTATGTTATTATCATGGCATAGCATATAGATATTTTATAAAAAGGTGTTGTGATTTCATAATAATGAAATGAAATAAATAGAGTGGTAATGGGATGAAAGATAGATTAGTTATAATAAATTTTGACATATGCCAATATTTTAATAGGTTATCCTTAAAATGTAATTACATGTCTCATGAATTTTGAAAAATATAATAAATAATCTTGCTGCATTAAGGAGGTGGATTGGATAAATTAGTATACTATTAGGTCAGGGGGTATGTCTAGAATGGATAACATGGAAAATGGGATAGTTCAATGATTATGGGGCATAGATTTAAGGTAAAATGTTAGTGATGTCCTAAATCCATAAAAATGTTGGCAATCCATTTTACTATTTCCACTAGTTAAAAATGTACCCTGACATTTGAGTAATTAGGTTGACATTGGTATTATAGTGCATAGATATTAAAAATAAAATCTATTAGTGACATTCCTAGATCATAATGGGTAGTCATTCATGCCATCCTAATTCCATATATATCAATGAAAAAATATTTAAAAATAAGACAAAAATTACACACATCAAATGACTATAAAAAATTATAGACAAGTATTTGTAAAAGATTACAATGATCAAGAATAAGAAAGACAAAAATTAGACACACAAGTATTTACGCAACCACCTAATATGGGATTTTTACAAGAAATTTAAATTATTATAACAAATATTTATACAATGATTTAATATTTGAATAAAACGGATTTTTTATAATAAATAGGACATGGAATAAATATTTACAAAATGGTGATAAAAGGATCGTTTACAAGAAAGATAATACTTATATTAAATATATATTTAGAATATGACTTAGTACATGGATAAAAGTATTTATACAAGAAAGATATTGAAAATAAATATTTACACAATAACCTAAACATATTTACAAAGAAGGTTTATTATAATTATTTGCAATGATTGAGATTGGACCAAACTGAGTATATTATAATCCCAACAATTAGGTTATTTTTTTAGGATTATGTTTAATTTTTTTACAAAATGTGTTATACATACAAGAGTAAGGATGATAAATGACCCTTATATAATGATAAAATTATGAATAATAGGTGACATATGCTTAGGTAATAAATGGGGATGAAGGAAGATAATTTCTATTGAGGCTGGTAGGTAGGAAAAAAATCCATTTGGGATAATGGATCTTATTTGAATTTTGATGTGAGTAAATATTAGCTTTTGAGTGGATCAAATATTCTAGATTACTCTTTAATAATTTCCCCCTACACTTTTAGCAATTTTTTGATAATCACCCCTCTTTATTTTTGAAGCATATAACTTCCATCCATGATAGGAATCAGGGTCATGTGGGTGATGGATAGATTAGATGGAAAGGCTAGAATGATGGGATATGAATAAAAATGATGGGAGATGAAAAATTATGGATGTGAATACCTCCAAGTGTAGGTGAGTATTGGGAACATGGCTCTTATAGACAAAAGATAAGTTTTTCATGCCTTCTCAGTATATAATCATATTAGATGCATAATATTCATCATCTCATTGAGTTCTTCCCCTTATAAATTGGAAAACCTATATGCCCCATATCCAAATTTGGAAATAATAATGTAATTTCTAATCCAATTGGGTGGAAATTTTCCTTTCTTTTCCAAATTAACATTTGTGTTTTTTATTCTCCTTTAGGACTAGGTCACCAATTTTAAATTCTCAGGATTGGATTTTATTATGATATTGGCATTTTAACTTATTTTGATATATTATAAAGTTGTCAAGGACATTCTAACACTTTTCATATAATAATTATAATTCTTGTGCCTACTCACTTCTATATGCATTGTATGTGATCATGCCTGTAAGGATATGTGCAATAACGGGATTTCAACCTCAACTGGTAAGATGTATTCAGTTACATATACCAAAGAGTATATATTATTTATATTAGGAATTATAACATTGGTTTTATATGACCATAGTAAAATATAAAATTTTAGATAAAAATTAATTACAATGTCATTGACAATATTTTTAAAAAAAATTATAAGTGTTTTATTCATTGCTTATACTTATCCATTACCCTAAGGGTAATAGGGTTTTTTAAAATTTAACTCAATATGATATCTATTACATAGGTTATCCACTTTATAATTTTTGAAAGATTTAACATTATTGAATATTATTTTGGAAGAAATTATGAAGTGGTATATGATCTGATTCAAAATAAATTTAGATATTTGAAGCCTTGTAGTATATATGAGTGACATAGTTTCAACCCATTTTGTAAAATAATCTATAGATTTAATTATGAATTTGTGTCCATCCAACTAAGTGGGATTAATATTTTTGATGAGATATAATCCCCATATTATGAAACTCCATGGGATCATGATAGGTTACAGTTCTTGATTTGGGGTATGTATAAGATTCCTATGTTTTTGACATGCTACAATTCTTTGAACTTACTAACAAGTGTCATGATCTATGGTAAGATAATAGTATTCAATATGGAGAATCTTCTTGGCTAGGTAAATTCCACAAACATGACCTCCAAAAATGATATCATGAACTTATTTGATTATAAAAAGAGTGTCCTCTAAATTCATGCATCTCAATAGGGTTCCATCATAACCCCATTGATAGTTCATAATATCAAGGATAGTGTAATAAGAGGTGCATTGGATGAGGGGTTTATATTAATGGAGGTTAAGGTCTGGTGGAAGGGTGTTTTCATAAAGGTAGGCATAAATATCATGGTATCAAGTTTGATTGGGATCAGGTATTGTACCTATGTGATAGTGAGATGAAGCCTAATGTGTAGTTAATAGTAATTGTTTAATAAAAAAAATTCCTTCAAGGAAATATTCTAGGAGATATATCAGAGATATTATAGTTTCCATTGTGTCTACTAATTTTCTCAATCATATTGGTACTTGTTCAAAGGATATGGACTAAAATTTATTATTTAATTGATCAACCATTTTTTTGTACAAAAATAAATTCTCACATTAAATTTGGAACTCCTCATCGACCTATTTATTAATAAATTGAGAATATCATAAAACCTAAATATGCTAAATATTCCATTGGATGGATATTTTTAGTCAAAAAATGAATGCCTCAAATTTAGTGATATTATTAGTGTATGAGAAAGATATTTGAAAAACCCTAAGAATTAAGTCTCTTTATGGTGTCACTAAAAGGATACCATCTCCTAACCCATGCATGGTAAAGTATCCATTACAATTAAGTTTACATCCTATTGATTCTTTAGTTGTTAAGATGGATTCATCTAGGAACTGTCAATGGTTTCATGTCTACCATAGGTGCTGCTACTAGTTGATCCACAATAATTTATCCCTTGATGGATTTTTTATTCACATACTCAATGTAAAATTCACTTGATATAATAATCAATTTATCCATCCTACCTATTAAGGTAGACATGTATAACATATATTTAAGTGGATCAATTTTGGTGATCAACTTTACTTGGTTGTTTAACATATAGTGTCTAATATTTTGAGAAGCAAAGACCATATCTAGGCATGTTTTCTCTATAGGATTATAATTAAGCTCATATGAGATGAGAATTTTACTTAAATAGTATATATATTGTCCTTTTCCTACATCATTTTATTATGCTATAAGGGCTCATATGGCATATGGTGTAACAGATATATACAAGAGTAATGGCCTTCTTGATATTGGTGGTGAAAGAATTGGGGATTTTAATAGTTTTTTCTTTAAGTTATCAAATTACATTTGACATTTTGTATTCCAATCAAAGTGAGATACTTTATTTAATAAATTAGTGAATGGAAGGCATTCACCTGCTAAATGAGAAATCAAATGATGAATGGTTTTTTACTTTCCTTAAAGGCTACTATAACTTCTTCAATTTTTTAGGTAGGGGCATTTCAATAATAGATTTAAATTAAATAGAATATAATTCAATGCCTTATTGGGACACTATAAATTATAAAATATTTCATGAAGTAACACCAAACACATGGGTTTAATCAAACTTTATACTCTCTAAGCCTCTCAAAGATTTATCTTAAGACCACTGGATGTTCTATTTTTATCTTGGAATTTTATAGGATGTCATCCAAATAGATTTCCATAATAGCATGCATCATGTCATGTAAAATAACCATCATGGACCTTTGGTATGTTGATCCTAAATTTTTTATTCCAAAGGGAATTAATTGATAATAAAAGGTCCCCCAGGGAGTGATGAAAGTAGTTTTGTGTTGATCTTCTAGAGAAATTTTGATTTGATTATATCCTAAAAAGTCTCCCATGATGAAGAGAATTTCATATCTTACTTGGAATTCATGATCATGTCAATATTAGGAAAATTATATTAATTTTTTGGACATGATATTATGATGTCTTAGAAGTTAGTACAAATGGATATGCCTCCTTATGGTTTTTCAATAGGAACAATATTAGAAATCCATTTGAAATAATCAGTTGGCCAAATGAACCCCACTTCCAAGAACTTTTTAAATTCTTATTTGATCAATAAAACCACTTTAGGGTGAAATTTTTTAATCTTATATTTTGTTATATTTTCATTGGGATGAAATACTATGTGACTTACCACCAGAGTGGGTTCTAATTTGGGCATGTCTGCATAGCTCTGTGTGAATATATCTATAAACTCTTTGAGAATCTCAATAATAATTTGGAATTACTTATAAGTAATAATTTCCCCTAGTTTGATTATTTCTGAATTTTATTTAGTTATAATATTTTCTTCTATAACTTCCTCAGTTAAGGAAGGTGATTGGTATTGTATATATGTTGGGGGTGGTGGCAGTTCTTCACCTAAATGAAATTTAGCTGGAAACTCTGCACATATTTCTTGAAACAAATTTTCCTCATCAAGTTAATTGAATTTATTTTATGATTGGAGAGGGATCAATTTAATCATATTCCTCTTCTTATTACTTGATTCAGTGATTTATTTTGCTCTCCAAAATAGGTTGAATCATGTAACTAATAGTGAATCCTTTATTATGATCCCCTGATGACATAAAACTTTGGGCTCCTATATACTAAATGATGGCTTCATCACTTTGAAATATATCAAAGGATGGATCTTTCTTGTAATCCTAATCTATCAACTCATGGTAATGAAAGTAAATATTCATGGTGAAAATGGATACATTAGAAAATAGGTTCATGGTAACAAGATATTCATAGAAGTTATAAATGGAACCTATCTCAACTTCTTCATCAAAGGTTGACTCTTTAGGAATAAAAAAAGTGTCTATGATGATATAATTGAGGTCAATGCCTAGTGTTTTATACCTTAAGCCAGGTCATCCCAGATGTCCCCAAATACTTATAGGTTTTAGAATCCTTTGTTCCTATAGACCTAGTCTTTGACCCATATAATTCATATTTTGAAGCATTTTATGTACCTTAGGACATTATTTCTTTTGAAAATAAAGGGATAGATATTCATGAATTATCCAAGAATAATCATGATATTCAAAATTTTTTTTTGATAGCATTCTTGCACTTGTGAATGTAGTCGACCCAAGCTGATAAATGGTAAGTTTATCTTTTTGAATAGCTAGGGACCCATAGCTTCATGGGGATAGTGAAAGATCTCATAAACAAAGATTTTTATATATGTATTATCCACATCCCTTAGAGATGATTTTGAGATGGATGATCTTTGATGAATCAGAGTAAGTAGATGATAGGGTATCAAGGTGTAAATATTTCATAGCTAATGGGTTGTAAGAAGATCTTTTAGTGATTGGACAATAAATATCATAGTTTAATCCTTCTATTTGATAGCTATGAAATTATTTAATTTCCCTCAAGATAGTGACCTCCATGTTTATATGTGGTAATTTAAGGCATTAATGCATAATAGAAGGTACCTCTCTCATCTCATGGATCCACAAGCATCCCAAAAACATGTTATAGGGAAGACCAACATCCACAACATGGATCAATGTTTGGTGGCCTATAGGCCATTTTGATGCCTAAATGTGTACCATAGTTGCCCAAAGCTTTTAGTAAAAACTTCTCATTTATGAATTCTAAAAAATCCAATGCATGAGTTACAGGTTGTGGTAATAATGTTACTTATTAGTGGAATAGAGGTAGAATAGTGACTATTTTAAAATATTTATATTAGTTGGTGGTTGGGAGGCACCATGGCCAAACAACATATTTATGTAGAATATGTACTAACTATGTAAATAATAATGAATTATGATCAAGAACTAAGAATTAATTTAGGATGGACATTTATAATTACATGATAAACTAAGGTGTAAATTTAAAAAAGAAGAAAAAGGAAAGGTAGGGTAGAAAGAAATGTTGTTGATCTTCATTCTAGACATCATGATAAAGTTCAAGTCTCATCTAGGTAGGTACTTAAAACCAACATGTGAAGTGAAATATCTTAGCCTAAATCACATCAAACATCAAGAAGACTTTTAAGGAAGTTATGGAAAGATGAAAATAAGAATGAGGCTCACTTTAAATATTTACTCCTACAAGCAAATAGCTTTGGCCCAAATGCAATAAGACCAAGAAAATGAAATGAACCTAAGAAATTTTAGTCAACCTATGATTGGCACAAGTTAACAAATCTATAGTAAAATGTTCACACCAAGAATCCTCAAGAACCATTAAATATAGAAATTAGAACAATAAAATGAAAGAGAATCTATGATAGCAAACATAGAAAAATACTAGATAATATTTGCTTAATTCCTTGCTTGTATTGCTTGATCCAAGTTTATAAAGTAATTTTGGCTCTAAGAACTCCCCCCTTTTTTCAAAATGGTTGTACTACATTTTATAAAAGGAATAGGTAGTATATCAGTCAGTTGCAAGATACAAATGTACATGAAATAATGATAGTTGTCATTTTTCTACCAAGTTTTAGAATACACTTGATTTTTCAAAATAAACTGACCTAGAAGTAAATATGCTAACAAACTAGCATATGCATTTATAAAATAATATTCCATTTTCAAAATGTTACAATGCTCTATAAAAGTGGAAATATTAACTAACTGGCTGATGGGTCATGCACTTGGGAACTTACTTGTTAATGTTAAGGGATATTCATAACCTTTTGATGTTCCTCATTAACAAGTCCCAAATCTATATTTGGCCTTAAGAGATACTCTTCTTCCTTGTTAGCTAGATCATTTAACTCCTTGTAGTTTTTAGCCATAGCTTCCTTAATGCTTTTGACCTCAGTGATCCTTTTATCTACATTGAAGATCATGTCCAAGATCCTACTATTGTCTACCCTAGACTGGCTTTGACTTTTAATTTTTATCTCTTGTGTCACCAAAGTAGCCCTATGTTTTAATTCCTCATCCTTCATGAATGTAGATAGATACAACTCTATCTCATCCATATATTCTTTCCTCTAAGTTTCCATGGATTTCAAGCTTACAAGTTGTTTACTATTATGTTACAAATGGATTTTGGGTGAATTCTTCTCACTCAAATCATAATTAAAATCCTTTCAGCTTAACTATGACCAATCTAGGCTTGAATTAGGTCCGTTTATGCATTTATCCTTGTATTTGTACCACTTGGTACCTTCATGGGCTTTCTAAGCTTTGTCCACTACACCAGTTATATATTGAATGAACATTAACCATGTGTTGAGCCTATAGGATCTCGAACCTCTATTGAATATTCATTGGTAATTTTGCACTATTAGATCATTCAGGCCTGAAAAAACATGAGTTCTTGATCCTATAGGATGTAAGGACTTTAATCATTTCATGGCTATAATAAATGACTTAGGTTAAAATTATTTTAGCTAAGTGTATTTCATATTACAAAACATGCCATAGACTTAGGTTAAAGCATTTTATGCTAAGTTTTAAAGCATAATATCAACTGACCCCTCAAATAAAATAAAAAATGCCCCATTTTTCTAAGTAAAATGTTTGAAGAGCTTGAATTTGAAAACCTTGTAGATGTCAATTACAGCCTCACATATGTCTAATGACATTTGAAAGAACATCAAATTTAAGCTTGTGAAGTTCTTTATTTTAGTGATCTTAAAGTTGATGGTTATGTGGATGTCAATGAAAACCTCATGTATGTTAAATGATGGTCACATGATCATCAATTTTAAGCTTGTCAAGTTATTATATACCATGGATATCATATTCAATTAACTCCATTCGATCAAGAGTTATGATGAAGAAAGAGCCATCTGATCAAGATCCAAATGATTACATGCCACTGGTTCATTAAGCCTCAAATATAGGGGTGCCATATGGTGTCTCTATAGGGCTTCTTAGGCTTTTTTAATTTTCAACATTAGCTTTGCTCCATTTGATTATCATCTATATGCACACTTATGGACTATTGATCATGATCTAGGATGCTAGCATAGGATTGGTTCCCTCAAATAATAAAAGTCAAGACCTAAGTTTTAATCTAAGGTCTTATATTAAAAAATAAAACAAGGCCTTATAATAAAACTTAGTCTTAAGTCTTATGTTTAATAATAGGACCCACTCAAGCTTAAGTGTTCTTGTGCCATCTGATCTTTGGCTTTACTTAAGCATGGGTGATTTATCATGTTCATTGTGATGGCATGGGATTGGTTAAAGGGTGAAGGCTTTAAGATCCTCTAGTTTCCTTCATGTTATCTGATCAAGAGGAGTAATGATGCATAATGCATCATATCTATGAAGAAATAAGGTTTTTAAATTAGAACCCATTTAAAAATAAAAACTTAGGTTAAGGTGTTAATTCTAAGGTCTCATTTCTATTGACAAACATGAATGGGGCCTTAGAATTAAGACTTTAGGCTAAAAGGGTAATAAATGGGGGCCATGCTAGAAAAATTAAAAGGACCTTGCCAATATAAAGTTAGACTATGTCAAAAATATAAGGAATAAAAAGGGGGGGAAATGGGACTAGGCATACTTTTTAGGCTAAGTTTTGGTCATGTTAAAAAACATGACTAAGCCTTAACATAAAATTATGCTTAAGTTAAAAGGAAATTTAAAATTTTCCTACCAAAAACATTCCTACCAATATTTGAATTTGAACCAAGGGTTCAAGCTAGGGTTTGTTGAAAGGAGGGTTTCATTACATGAATCCAAAAGTGATATTCTTCAAATCAAAGGCTAGTAAATCCTAAATGAAGATAAATAGTGAGGATCTAAGCATGATCTATTCATAAATTCTACATTAAACCTACAACTTATCACATGAAGGGCAACTATTAGTAACATTAGATAACCTTAAAGAAAGACAATAAATCAGTAGTCTAACTTTACCAAAGTGGATGATCTTTAAATTCTAATAATGTTTAAAACAAGCCATGTTTTTAGTGTTAAAGTTCAATGTGTCTCAAGGTTCCCAATTTTTAATAAATGGGGGTATGTTGACCTAAAAAAAGGTGACTTCTAGGGCAAACATAGAAATATGTTATAACTCAGAGGCTTTATTTTGGATAGGTGATTGGGTCACCTATTTTACTTGATCTATGCCATCACCAAGATTAGTTCATGGTTGAAACAAGATTTACACATGTAAAATTAGGGTGAAACATTAATACATAGCAATGTTATGTGTGTGCTTTGATTTTACTTACTATTTTCCATGGTATTTAGGGGACAACTTCCATGTTCTATGCCTTTAATCATTAACATTGACTTAGAGCATATTTGGATTTCCATTAAGGACTATGATTCTAGTTCAAGGAGGATTTGGGCATTTCTCTACTACCATCCATTCATCTATAGCCTTGATAGAGAGTCCTTTGGTTCTACTCATGGCCTTTTTCCACTATCAGCTAGGCATCTATATCCCTAATGGAGATCACCAGAACCACCTATGCCTAAAAGGCTTTTGATTTTGCATTGCATTCTTATTTTTGTATTTTTTAGATATTTTATGCTTTCAACAAGGTTGGGAACCAGGGTAGCCAAGTTGAAGGATTTGGTCAAGTGTTTGATGTTTAAGGAATCACCTATGGTTGTGACCTTTATCTTTTGAAAGGATGTTTGTTAAATTCAAGTGTGATTATGCACTAATATCTCAAGCTTTCATTTGGCAAGTATAAAATCTTCTTAAAACTAGGTTTATATCATAACGATGTTTAAGCTCTCATAAAAACAATTAACTTATTCATCAGTCCTTGCTAGTTCTTCTGAATTAGAACACCAAGCCCATATTTTAAATCCATAGTCAACATATGCATGAGGTTCATACCTACATTTTTTTGAACTTTCAGATTTTTAAGAAAACTAAATGATCTTTAAGTAGAGGGATGTCTAGAAGGACTTATTTAGAAACAAGGAACAAAGAATAAAAGGCAAACAAATATGTACAGTCATAAAGTACTTACCACCAAGATCGAGAAGGGATAAGAAGGAAAAAACAAGAAGAAAAGAATAAGAAATAAACTAATCTAATCCCTATACTAAATTCATAAAGTACTTACCACCAAGATCAAATGGAAACTTATTTAATCTACTAAAAAACATTGAAGTGTGATTACTTCCATCCCATGGCCTCTTATTGTGGATGGGATCCCTTTTATGCTTGTGTATTCTAGGTGATGTAGCTTGATATCCTATCATCCTCCTCAGATGCATGGATAAAAAATATGACTCTAAGACTGAATCATCTTCTTCACAAATTCTCTTACTTTGTAATAAGAGTGTTAATTTTATTTCATCCATAAGTAGATAGTGGCTTATATCATCTTCACCCAATAATGGAAGTTCATCTAATATCTTTAGAATAATATCTTCATTAGGTTCTTTTTGAGGTGTAAGTGGACTATCAATATTTGTACAACAATCTTCGAATTCATCCCAAAAGGTTTCTTCATCCTGATCAATTGAATGATGTTCCTCTAGAATCTCATCATGAGAAACATTTTCGTCCTATAATATTGGCCTCTTGGTCAATTCACATGAAAATTCCTAATCTAATTCTTATGCTTCATCTTCATTTTCAATGAAGGGAGGTAACTCTTCTATCCAATCAGGCTCTAGCTTATCTTGGTTTTGGGCCACCAAAATAATATCATCTTCTAAGAAGTATAGGTCATTAGTGAAATTCTTAGATGAAGCATCTATGTGTTGTCCTTACCATCTCTATCTCTTTGATTACATTTAATAAATCATGGAATGACCTCTACCAGTGATCATCTTCTTTAGGGGTATTCTCCAATTCAGAAATAAACATATGTGGGCTACCTCCTTGGCTACCTTCTCAAAAAAAATCATCTTATATTTGATCCATATTCATTTCTAAAAAATCTTTTTATTCATCTATAGATTTACTAATGATGACTTAATGTTTATCTTCAATTGCAATCTCTTTTACATCTTCATGATTATAGGTTCCCTCAGATGCAATTTCTTCAATTGGCTCATCTTCATCTTCATCTTTATCTTCAAATGAGAAATCAAAGTCCTGCATGAAACCTTGAGATGCTCCTACAAAGCAAGATGTTCCTATAGTAAAGTCTTGATTAGGTACAACTTTAGAGGTTTCAAAAAACTTACAATAAATAGCCACAATAATATCATGAAAACTCATGTGTATGTCCTTAGATTATACATTATTACTACTATCATGAAACCCATTTGGAGGCCTATCAAACCTTTGAGAATCATAGTTTCTATCATAGCCTTCCCTTGTATTTACTACTTGTTTTTCTAATTGATGAAATTTAGTGCTCAGTTTTTGGACTATTTCTAATATTAATCCATTTTAAATTTTGTGTGTCTAAGGGTCATGAATTGGAGCATTATTACTAGCTATGGGCACTAGATTTCTATGATTTTATGGATGAAATCCAATAACAATGATATTAAGTAACCCTAGGTCTTAGCCAAGATATGTATGACTTAAGGGAAAATGAATATGAACTAGTGTTAAAGTAGTAATAGTAGGAATGACATTTTGGATGTGCCAATTCAAATTGACATTAGGCATGAAATACACCATCTAACTTTGGAGTTGCATTTGATCAATGTGTTTATGACTAGAAGAGATATTTTTAAGGGCATAGATGTCAAGGGATCTATAAAATCATTATAAATATCTAAGGATAAAGCCTCATTGGGTCTATAAGGGGCTTTATTTTTACTAAACATTTATTGGAATTGAGAATTAAAGGCTTTGATGGTTTCATTAACATCCCTTTTAATTGTGGTAAATTACTAATACAAGACATAGAGACTAATAATTTTGCCAAATTGATCAATGAAGATATTGTTGAAGTCAATCCAACTAGTAATGAAATCCTCTAGAAGGTTAATAAACCATTCATAGGTGACATTTAAAATTAAATGGAAATAACCTATAGGCTATGTCTTCATGAATCACATTCAACAATCTCAGAGTAACTTTAAAACTTTTAACATACTCTTCAATTGTGATTACATTATTAAGACTATACAAAGGTAAATATCTCTCAAGATTATGAGGAAGAGCATGTACTATACCTAACACATTGATTGAAGAACCACCTAGCCAAGTCATATCTTGAATACATGAATATCCTAAACTTATGAAGTAGATTGGGATCATGAGGATTTTTTCTCACCTCAACCTCAACTTGGGTAATTCTAGCTTGTGACCTTGAATCCTATTTGAAAAATGATGTGTCAAATCACACTTTACAAATAATAATGATTAGATTTTCACATTAAGTAAATTTTGCAAAGACTCATATAAAGAAAAATAATGAACAACACTCTTTAACTAAGTTAGCTCAAAGAGGTGTCCAAATATACTAGTATGAATGATATTTATATGTTAGAGTCCAGATAAACTCAAATTTTCAAATTATTTATGAACCTTTGTTCAAAATAGATATTACTAACCTCAAGCTAGTTGGATTCCCAAATCTAAAGCTATCTTTACCATAACTAAGCATATGTATTCAAAGAATGTCAATCTTTATATGAATAAGCCCAAAGACCAGTCTAAAACTATGAAGATCACCAAACTTTAAAAAATTATGATAAAAAAACACAAATATGTAAATAATAGAGTGATCTTTGATCAAAATAAAACAAAACCAACAAATATCCTATAAATTTGAAAAGATTTTGTTGACAACCCTCCTTCTATCACTAGTGAAGCTCCTCTATTGATTCCTAAATATGTACCATAGGTGCCTAGAGTGTTTAGTGAAAACTTCTCATTTATTAATTCCTAAGAATATAATTCATGAGTTTAAGGTTATGGTAATCATGTTACCTATTGGTGGAATAGAGGTAGAACAAGTGACTGTTTCACAATATTTATATTAGTTGGTGATTGGGTGCCACTATGGCCAAACAACATATTTATGTAGAATATATAGTAACCATGTAATTAATAGTGAATTATGATCACGAAATAAATTAATAATTAATTTAGGATGGACACTTACAATGAAAATATAAACTAAGGTGATCAAGTTAAAAAAGAAGCAAAAGGAAAGGTAGGGTAGAAAGAAATGTTGTTGATATTCAATCTAGACATCATGATAAAGTTCAAGCCTCATTGAGGCTACAACTTAAGACCAAAATTTGAAGTGAAATATCTTATACAAAATCACATCACACATTAGTAATACTTTTAAGTAAGGTATGGAAAGATGCAGATAAGAGCCAGGCTCACTTTAAATATTTACTCCTATAAGAAAACAACTTTGGACCAAATACAAGAAGAGAAAAAAATGAAATGAACCTAAGAACTTTTAGTCAACCTAGAATTGACACAAGTTAACAACTCTAAGATCAAAGGTGGACACCAAGAATCCATATGAACCATTCAAATCTAGAAATTAAAACAAACAAATGAGAGAGAAACCATGATAGCAAACACACAGATAAATATTGGACAATCTTTGAAGAATTATTTGCTTGTATTGATTGCTCCAATTTTAAAAAGTAATTTTGTCTCTAAGAAACACACCTCATTTTTAAAAAATTATAGTACTACCTTTTATAGAAGGACCAAGTAGTATACCAGTTAGTTGCAAGATACAAATGGATAAGAAATAATGATAGTTATTATTTTTCTACCAAGTTATAAAATACACTTACTTTATAAAATAAATCAACTTAGAGTAAATTATGATAATAAAGTAGCAAATGCTTTTACAAAAAAATATTCCATTTTAAAAATGCTACAATGCTCTATAAACATGAAAATATTAACTACCTAGCTAGTGGGCCCTGTGCTTGAAAACTTGCTTATTGCTACTGAAGGATATTTAGAGCCTTTTGATGCTCCTCATTAAAAAGTAACAAATATGTATTTGGTCTTAAGAGACACTCTTCTTCCTTTTTAACTAAATCATTTAAATCCATATCATTTATAGTCATAGCTTCCTTAATGCTTTTGGCCTCAGTGATCATTTCACCTACATTGAAGATCATGTCTAAGATCCTACTATTATCTACCCTCAAATGACCTTAAATTTTAGTTTTTATCTCTCATGTCACCAAAGTAGCCTTATTTTTGAGTTATTAATCCTTAATAAATGTAGATATATATAACTATATCACATCCCTGTATTATTGCCTCCAAGCTACCATGGCTTTCAAGCTTGAAGACTTTTTATTATTGTGTTGCAAATGGTTTATGGGTTAATTATTCTCACTTAAAACATAATTAAACTCTTTTAAACTTGTTTATAGGTCCTTTTATACATTGATCCTCATGTCTATGCCACTTGGCAACTTCACAAGCTTTTTGAGCTTTATCCTATGCACCAGTCATATATTGAATGAGAAATCACCATGTGTCGATCCCATGGTCTCTCAAAGCTCTATTAAATAGTCATTGAAAATTTCACACCATTGTATCATCCAGGCCCAATGAAGCATGAGTCATTGATCTTATGATATGTAAGGACTTTAATCAGTACATGGCTATAATAAAGTAATTTGGTTAAAATGCTTTTAGATAGGCCTATTTCATATTAATGAACATGCCATAGACATAGGTTCAAGCATTTTATGCTAAGTTTTAAATCATAATATCAAATGACCCCTTGAATGACATAAAGCATACCATGTTTGTCTAAGTAAATGTTTAAAGAGATGGTATTTTATGGCCTCATAGACATCAATGAAAACCTCACGGATGTTAACTGACATTAGCAAGAATGCCAAATTTAAGTTCATGAGATTATTTATTTTGGAGAGATTAAATTTTATGGTCTCATAGATGTCAGTGATGGCCTCACAAACATCAAATAATGGTCATGTGATCATCAGTTTTAATCTCATCAAGTTCCTATATTCTATGGATCTCAAATTCAATTTGATCCATCTGATCACAGTCAAAGTGATTACATATTATTGGTTCATTAAGCCTCGAATGCAAGAGTACTATGTGGTAGCTCCATGGGGCATCTTGGGCCTTTTGATTTTTTGACATTGGCTTCACTTTGTTGGATTATTATCTATATGAGTACCCATAGACCATTGATCATGATTCAGGATGCTTGCATAGGATTGGTTTCCTCAAATAATTAAATTCAAAACCTAAGTTTTAATATAAGGTCTTTTTGTATTAAAAAATATAACAAGGCCTTACAATAAAACATAGGCTTAAGTCTTATGTTTAATAATAGGACCCACTCAAGCTTAAGTTTTCTTTCACCATCTAATGTTTGGATTCGATTAAGTGTAGGCCATTGATCATGATCCTTGTGATATCATGGGATTGGTTTGAAGGGCAAAGGCTTTAGGATCCTCAACATTCCTTCATGCCATATGATCAAGAGGAATGATGAAGTGTGAACTATCAGATATGTGAAGAATCAAGGTTTTGAATTTAGGACCCATTTAGAAATAAAAACATAGGCTAAGGTGTTAAGGCTAAGGTCTAGTTCATGTTGACAAACATGAATGGGGCCTTAGAATTAAGACTTTAGGCTAAAATGGTAACAAAGTGGGGCCATGTTATAAAAATAAAAAGAACCCTACCAATATGAAAGTTAGACTATGTTAGAAATATAAGGAAAAAAAGGGGGGAAATAAAGGGGATTAGGCATAATTTTTAGGTTAAGGTTTGGTCATGTTAATAAACATGACTAATCCCGAGCATAAAAATTTTCTTAAGTTAAAAGGAAATTTAAAGTATTCCCACCAAAAGCATTCCTACCAACATTTTAATTTTAATCAGGGGTTCAAGATAAGGTTTATTGAAAGGAGGGTTTCATTGCATGAATCCAATAGTGAAATTCTTCATATCAAAGGCTAGTAAAATCTTGAATAAAGATGAACAATGAGGATCTAAGCATGATCTATTTATAAAGACTCCATGAAACGTAAAACTTATCATATGAAGGGAAACTATTAGTAACATTAGATAACCTTAAATCAAGACCATAAATTAGTAGGTTAACTTTACCAAAGTGGATGATCTTCAAATTATAATAATATTCAAAACAAGACATGTTTTTAGTGTTAAAGTTCAAAGTGTCTCAAGGGTCCTAATTTTAAAAAATGGGGGTATGTTGACCTCAACAAGCCCAACTAATTATTGACCACTTTATAGTCCAAAACCTATAAAGGAGTCAACCTAATGTCCTTGAAGTCTTGATCCAATATTATTAGCCCTTATGGTTGTTATTCATCTTATGAATATAGGGTGTTCAAACAATTCACTATCTTATTATGTTATACGATGCTTGCTGTTATCCATATCATCTATTTCAACTAGATTCAAATGTTTTCATGATGTTTTATCATGTTTAAGGGCCCTTGGTCACTTTGATGGAGCTCTAACTTGTGAAAAATGCCATGGTAAAGGGGGACTGAGAAGGTAATTTAATGAAAAATCATGAATACCTCTATTATGCCTAATAAAATAAGGTATGTTTATTTTAAAGCCTTTAATAACATCATGTGAAGTTTTTTTTGGTTCAATTGATTTCTTTAATAGATCATAAATGTCTCTTCATAGATATTAGCATGATATCCTTTCCATATGTCCTTTTAAGGTCATGAGTATGTGCTAAAGTCAATATTTTGTTTATCGTGATGAGGCATAATTTGACCTTGATGGACCATTAATCCACCTTAAACACATTTAATGGACCTCATAAGCTTCATTTTAGACTATCACTAAAATGTGTCATGCCCCATTGAGCTAATTACCACCTTGGTCAATGCTTAAATCCTACGTAATGGACCCCATAATACCAATTTGTGACTTTAAAGCTCCCATAATTCATACCATTAACTTAAAAACATCACAAGACTCATATTTTCCCTCCATAACACCTATTAATGATGTATTTTAGTTTTAATAAAGATAAAATTCAAATAAATTATAGGCTATAGAGGTTTCTCAAGTGGTGTAGATTTGTACAGTAATGATTGGCTCAGGTGGAGCTAATAATTTGTAAAGGGAGGTCAATAATGGAAAGTGGGGGAGAAATAAGAGTGTTTTAGTGTGAATACAGATAAAAATTGACCTACACTCTCCTTAATCTCATTAGTATACTTGAACATCTCCTTAGGTTTACGCTTAGATTGTATGGAGGAGAGAGAATGGAGGCTTAAGCTCTTAGCCAAGGGAATTAAACTCAATCAGCTTCCACCCATGGGAATTTTGTTTCTAGATTGGTCTCATGAACTATGTAAGAATTCCTTAAGAACTTAAAGGATCTATATATTATCATTATCTACACAACCCAAGTTGAACATAATGGTTTGCATGGATTCTTGGTTTGTTTGGTCAAACTAATAAGTGAAATTATTTATTTAGGACCTGAAGAGACCTCTCATGGAATTATTAGTGATTAAATCACACTTGTGAGCTCATGAGACTAGTAAATATTAAAGACTAGCATAGTGTATAATCTGTAGACATGTCTATGTATTGAATAGAGGTTGAGTCCCGTCATCAAAAGGGGTCAAAAATGTTAAAGGATTGATGGAGTGTTTCAAGTTTCCTCAATCCCCCTTGATCAGATTTGGTGGTCACAAGAACATATTATCATCTCAAGGATATGCAAATAAAAGGGGCTGATACATATCTAAGGTTCACTATCCATCAGCATTGTATGTTGTTTAGAGTTTCCCTCAGATCCTTCAAATATAACTAAGAACATGAATTGGAGGTGTTAAATTCACAATAAATCATCATCATGTCCTTGGTATTAGGTATCTTAATCTCCATGATGGCCTCAAAAGCTTAGAAACCAAACTCCTTTCCTTTAAAACCACACAGTTCATTTTATAAGAGACTAAGGTTTTTTTCTAATATTAAGGTTTTTAAGAGATTCCTAGGTTGCATTTTTTGACTGTGTATGTTTCCTTTCTACCTTCAAAGTGGTATATTTTCATGAGTATATTTGTTAGGGTATACAAGATATCTGTTGGTTTCCTTAGAATGGTTTTTATGCTTCAATATATGTTTTTTTCATACCTTACCATTTCATGTTGTCTCCCACTACCATTTTCAATGTGTTTTAACCATGTTGTTCATGTCTCACTGCATACCACCCCAAAATCATCTTCATTCACTCCTCCACCCTTCCTTCCTAGTCTAGACCATGCTAATAGACCTTTATACCCCTTATAATACTAAAGTATAATGAAATCATGGAAGGTTGGACCTATATGGAAATACACCTAACTAAAGAGGCAAATAACCACATACAACCAGTCACTAGGCCCTATTATAGCAGAGTCTCCAAGAACACTATGTAAATAATTCAAAGGCATGAAGAGTGGTATGAGAATAAGAGGGTATGCATTCCAAAAATATGGGTGATGATGTGAATGTGTTACTATATTTTAATAAAATGTATACCACTCTTATCTCATACAAACATGATACTCAAACTCCTAAATATAGTCAATATAGGAAAATGAATGCACACAATAGTGTTGATACATATAAAGAATCACATCTTGATTTTGGTGAAATTAAACACTCATAAAATGAGAATTAGATCTCATATTGAGTAAATGGTAAAAATACCAATGACCACTCCATATAAATAGAAAGAGAATGTTAAAATAGGCTTAAGGACACACATGCCTACTCAGACATGAATCCTAAAGATGAGGAGGGGAGTGTATGCAAGAAGAAGGAAGGTTGGAAAATAACCATATGAGAGTGTATTTATCCATAAGAAATATTATGGATACCTCATTATCATAATCATCTTAGGAAAAAAAGGAGAGGACCATACTCAAAATTTTCATGCTTGATCACTCATGTAGCATGCAGTCCACTACTAGTCTACATAAAATGATTATTTGAGGCCTTTATAGGCATGGGAAAGCTTCCAAATTTAGTATTGATGGTAATAATGACTATTTAAAGGTATCCATGTATCCATTTTGTCCACATAAATAGTAGGTATACCCACTATTGTTTCTTATACCAAACCTTGTCTATGACAATTAGTTCTAGGGTTTAAAGGTCAATCCATGCCTTAAAGGGACTGCAGATAGTTTGGGATCCAAATATTTTTTTGGAGTAGTTAAATATTATGGTCAAGGTCCCCATTAATCATAAAAGGGAAGAAAAATATTATTTTAATTCAAATTCCCTTTGAGAATAGATCAATGTAAATAGATCTTAAGCCTAATCCCAAATCTTTATAAAAAGTCTTATGGCCATGAAAGGTGTGGAAAGATATCTTAGACCTTGATAAGAATGTTTCTAGTGGAAAGAAGTGAGAAAAATAACAAAGTGTCTTAAAAACTTATTAAAGCTAATCAACCTATACAAATTTATCTCAAGATCCAATTTCAAGTGCTCACACACTTCATCACATAGATGTTCAGGCCCAAAGCTCTTAGGAAATTTTAAGTCTCCCTATGAGATAAAGATACATGAAGGATTGGTTGGCATTAGGGGGATAAATTTTATGAACAATACTTAATAGAATAACCTATCAAATTTGGTCTATAAAAAAATTGAGTTCCACCTTCCAATCCTCCTATATCCACACACCCTTTACATGGAACCTTAGGATATTCATGGAGTATGAGGAGGTTAATGCACTATAATTTGATGGTCATTGTTTCTAGTTTAGATGTTCATATGCTTTGAACCATCATTAATATGGTGGATGTCTCAAACTTGCATAAACCCCATAAATGACCTAATGATGGATTTTAGCCTAAAAACCCATCAAAATGAGGTGGTTTGACCCTAAAATGACCTTTAGGGTCTCCTCATGTCTTTTGAGCATTGTAGTGACCCACAGATTGGCATGTGGAGGAGTCAAACCATAAATAATAGGCCTATGAGGGTTTTTTTGGGCCTAAAATCAAGGAGATTGGAATTTTTTGTGTATATAATGAAGTTATTGAGGTGATTTGGAGTCTTGAATCATATAAAGGAGTCATCTAGTAGCCATTTACAAAGACCTTCATGACTAGTTTTATTTTATGTAGGCATAAGTGTTAATAATGATGGATATATGCACTCATGAGGGGTCAAGAGGCTTGATCAATCTAGTGTTTTTCATTACTGAGGTCTCTAAGGTATTATTTAGGTTGGAACAAATGTAATATTACCTCACAACCCCAAGGTTTAGACCAAAGCTTAAGATCTAGATCTATAGATAGACTAAATTATCACTTCTAGTAAGAGTATGCCATTAAAAGGTAGAGCATAGAGAAATTTAGGAAGCAAGGATGAATAAAAAATTATTTATTGGGATCATAATGGTACTTAGAAGCCTTTGAGTTAATGTGAACCCAAAGAGAATCTCTAAAGTGGATATTTTGGTTTGCAAACACCCTCACACTATTCAAAAAACATGTTTCTCACCCAAAGAACATATTCAAATGCTCACCATAGCATGGATTCTATGAATGGGGATAAAAACACTTTAGGGAAGGTGACAAGGCTGTTTTCATGAATTTGGTACAGTTTGTTCATAGATTTTAGCCTTGGTCTCTATGAACCATGACTAAGACTCTCAAGCAATCTTAAACCCCCCTTAAACCCTAATAGGGACTCAACTAGGGAGATTTGGTGATAAATGAATCAAAATTTTTAGGAATTGCTTGACCAAAACCTATAATATATTTACAACTTGGAGTATCTCATGACCATGGCACCTAATAGTATTGAGGTTGTACATACACATCTAAAAAGTGAAAATTTATAGAGTTTTGAGTACAAAATGGGTTTCAAAGCCTAAGTAAGAGTTATAAACTATGGGAAGGGTAATTTTAAGATTTATTATAATCCTTCAATACCATAGTTATCCATAGAACTACATGTAAGTGTCTCTATTAGATCCTCTTAAGCACCTAGTCTTTAAAGTTAGCTTAAATAGCCTAGTCATACAAGGAAAATGAGTTACAAGTGACGGATAGTTGATACAAGGTCTAAGTTTTGATGAAAATGGGTAATCAAAGAGGATTTAAATCTTACCAAATGACTTTAAGGATGGGTTTAATGGTTTAAAGCCTTCAAATAGTGAATATATAGAAAATGAAAAACTTACAAATGAGGCTTATTTGATCATGTAAGAGAAGGTCCTAGTGGGCATAGAAGGAAATTATGAGATTAATGAGCCAACATGGCACTTTTTAACTACCCATTAAATTGATAATATCCCAAATTAGATACCATTGTGAAAGGGTGGAAATATTTTCAAGGACAAGTCAACATGCACATTGAAGGAAAGACTTCTCAATGCCTCTTAGAGGCCTAATAACACCCCATATACACCATTTAACTAACATTAGAGTGAATATTGATCTATTTCAAGAATTTTTATGACCTTAATGAAGTAAAATAGAATATTTATAACATCCACCCCTCACCTCAATGCCAAAATGGAGTCATTAAAGGACATCAATGCATGAGGGGAATGAATATGACTATTGCAACTATGATGTGCCACCTTGGCCTCATTCATAACCTTTATTATGACTAAAATATTCTCTATTCTCTCTCAAAAAAATTATTTAATAAGGCATTTATCTCTTGTTTTCTTATCCCTCATCTAGGTGTAGTAAATCTCTACTAAAATTACCTTATATTCTTTAAATCAATAGAAAGATAGTTGTAAATTTCTTGGTTGAATGCTAGTGTGCCTTGTGAGAGTTGATTTGTAGAATGTATGATTTTTATTATCATCTATAGGTATTTTTATGACCTTACTTCCTATGCATGTTATGTGAAGTGTTAATAGGTAGAAGTGTTCTTGAAGTGTCATGAACTAATAGTGTCTTATACAGATATAGAATCTTATCCTTCAATTTGCTTAAATCTCATTTATCCTTTACATGGAACATTCATGCTTATAACTTAATTAATAGGTTTGATCATTTGTATTCTTCATCAGGTTCATTAGTGTGTTTGAGGAACAATCTAAGAGAGTATATTTAATCATTGGTGCATCACCACTTTAGTGTATGTCCTTTAATAAGTTTGCATCTCTTTTCCCTTTTCATTATAATAGGATTAAGTCTTAGAGAGAGTATTTATATGAAAAATTAGAGTATCTATTCCCATAAAAACTTGAGGTTTGACCTACAACTTAGGTTTCCCATAACCTATAGGTCAATCAAATGTTATTTCAAGTTTGAGAAGGGTTTGAACAGTCCTAATTCAATAAGGGAGAAACCTAGGTAGATAACAATTCTGGTAGGCATAGTGGGAATAGCTATCAAGTTCTTTGAGATATGATTTGAAAATATTGGAAAAGATTTGGAAGGCTAAAGAAAATCAGTGGTAGATTGGAAGGTAGTTTCATGCAAAAGTTATCTACTAGATCATCTTCAAAAGCTAAGTAGATCAAAAATTTTGAGCTATCTTTAGATATTTCAATAAGAAAGAGGTTTCCTAGGTTTAACCCTAATCCTACACCTCCTAATTACCCAAACTCTACTAATTATACTCACACATAGTCTGTTATACGGCCTCTAATCCTAATGGCTAGACCTAGAATGCAAGAATTTTTAGCCTTTAATGGTGCAAGACCTTTAAACCTTAACTATTTTGATGATATCCTAACTAATACCCTTGAAATCCTACCCTACTTTACAAGGGAAAACTCCACCACCCTTTTGAAACACATAGTTGATATATCCAACTTATGCTTAGTACACAACACAACTCAACCCATGAAAATGTAACTATAAGGCTCATATCAACCTCATTGAGGGGTAAAGCTCTCCAATGGTATAAGGGTCTCACTCCTACCACCATAAACACATGGGATGAATTTTTTAAGTGTCTATGAAATCCCTTTGAGTATAGAAGTGACCATGTTTCCCTAGTATAAAAACTCACATTCATTAAGAGGGCACCCCAAGAATCCATGGTATATTTTAATTATAAATTTCAAAAAACATAGGATAAGATTCCTATCATCATCAAGCCTATACCTAAATATGCCTTCTTATACTATATAAGGGCATTGAATTTTGATTTTCCTATGATGATACAATCTATGAGGGGTACCACATTACTAGAAGAATATAAAATCTCTATAAGAGCAGAAAACTACTTGATTCAAGTAGGCAAAATTACTCCTAGACCCCTCATGACCTTATTTATAGAGATTCAACCCACTACCCCCACCATTGCTCCATTAAAAACCCATGAAAATCAAGACCAATCTGATGGCAACCAAGTAGATAGGCTTGGTAAAATAGAAGGGTTACTTAAAGCTCAAAATAACAAACTATTATCCTTATAGAGGTAAAAAATACATCATATAGACCCTATCAATACCCCTATTGGTATCCATATACATATTCCCCTTATAATAAACCTCCTTATACACCTAACTAATAAGGCCAAGGGCATATCACATAGGCTAGATCTTATGATAGTTATAACCCCAATACTACTAGTAGTTCAAGGGCATTCATAAAAACACATAACTATGCACAAGAATAATAGTCATCTAATACATGCGGGAAAATAGGTGAGATGGTAATATATACAAGTGGGGAAGGATGTTATACCTCCTATATGTAATAGGGTTTTAATTTTCAAGCACATAGTAACATTCCTCCTCCATAACACCAAGAAGGTCCTCAAATGGCTTATGGAGACATGTTTGTGATGACACCAGTTGAATTCCCAATTCAATAAGTAGGGAATTTGATTAAGGCACATATTTAGACCACCTTTGTAAACTTTCAAGAAGGTGATCACTCTTTTGAGCAAGTGGTAGCAAAATTGGGATAAAATGTGCTCAAAATAGATAATTAAATTTCATCCCACACAAGGGATAAGAGGAGCATGGTTGATAATGGTTTGGGATAATCTAAGGCATATCCAAAACACCACAAAGTATATAAAGATCCTACCATTAAAGGTGTAGTCCATAAAACACCTACAACATAGTAGACATCACAGACGCATGGGAAAAAATAGAAGAGTCCATTCATTTCCCAAGTCAAACAAGCTAAAAGTGATGTTTATACTTCCAAGTTGAAGCCTAAGAGTTCCAACTATCCCTTCAAAATTATGGATTACATGAAAAATTCCAATTTTAGTATTCTTATGTGGGATGCTCTACTCATTCCAAGGTAGGAAGATCTTTTTCAATAAGAGTTATCCAAGCTTTCACTTATGAATAAGAAAGATGATAAGGTGAGTGTAGTTTATGTTAATGATATTCAACCTAATGAAATCCAAGATTATAAGGTAGTTAATCCACCTTCATTCTACTTCTTATTCATAATATGAGACTACCTTTTCCATAATTTCATGATAGATAGTGGTGCTTCTACCTTAGTCATGCTAAAATCCATAGTTGATGAGCTAGATCTCAAGTATGAACCTAATAAAAAGGGAGTTTTACAATTGGATGGGTCTTCCATAAAGACTATAGGTGTGATTAAATACATCAAGATAGTATTTTTTGCTTGATTTAACTATACTATCTCATAATATGTCATGGTAGTTTATTTACCTCCATATTTTACCCTATGCCTATTTAGGGATTTCATTATAAAGATTTAGGTGTACCTTTCATCTGAATGGTCATACATGGTATTTAGGACTAATTATGGGATAAAAACATTTAATTTTGAACCTACTTATAGGTTACACTTAGAACCCTATATTCCCAACCTATCTAATGTTAAATTCACTATCCTAAATGAGGATGACCAAACCAGTGATCAAGATTCCAAAGATAATCTTAAAGGCATACAAGATCTTCTCCTTGATGAATGGGTAGTTGAAAACCATGGTTTTGACCCCTATAAGACCATTGAGAAGGTAGGTCTAGGTGTTTACTGCATGCATGAATAAGGAGCTATTTTACCTAGCCTTACAATCCCAACTCAAGAACATGAAGGCATGTAGACATTTTTCTTTGATGGATCAAGGTAAAAGAAGTGGAGTAGCACTAGAGTGATGTTTGTTTCCTCTTATAATTATAGGTACTATTCTACATTAACATTTTAATCTAGTTTTACTTTAGAAACTATATAATATGAAGCCTTCACAGATGGGCTGCAATAGATAAGGAGAAGAGGAATCAAACTCTTGAAAGTGAAAGATGATAGTGAGATAGTGGTCTAGTAGGTGAGAGGTGTTAGTAAGTGAATAATTCACTTTTGAAGGCATACAAGCATGGAGTATAGGATATCATGGAGGAATTCCTATCACTTGACATCTATTCTATATCAAGGGAGTCTAATCATCATGCAAATAGACTAACTACCATAAGTGCCCAATATGATATTGATGATGGATTCCAATGCACTCAAGGATAGTCATAGATCAAAGTTATGTACATGCCTTCTATGCCTAATAATGAGGTGAGTTTTAAGGTCTTTCATAGTGATTATTATATTAGTTATTTTCTCATGCATGAAGAAGAATTCTATCATAAGAATCAAGGTAGGTTGTAGCATCAGTTTGATGACTAGATTGTTCTTATAAGAACTAAAAAATTTCCTAAGGGATTATTGACATTATATATTATCTTCAATGAATATGATCAATTGAGGAGAGACAAGGTGTGTATCTCAACCAAAGAGGAGCATTATGAAAAGGTAGCCATTTTCAAGGATAAGTTGCTTAATTTGGAAAAAGTGAACACCAAGTAAGAGAGAGATAAATTAATAGCCTTATGTAAGGATTATGCATATGTATTTATATGAGAGTACCATGATATGAAACGTTTTGACCCCAAGTTACCCCAACACACCATATAGTTGGAGGACAATGCAAAATTGGTAAGGCAAAAGAAAAGACTAGTCAACCCTAGGTTTGAATGGATCATGAGTGTGATCTAGGAATTTGACTCAAGAGAGGATGGTTAGTATGGTGTTAGTTCCAAAATGAAAACAAAATGAAATAAACACACTAATAACTTAACATCTCTAGGCATAAACACTAGGGAGAGCTCAGTTAATAAAAGAAAATGACAAACACAACTCAAAAGCAAGGAATGAAAACATAATAATTCCTTCACCTTCCTTGGATGCTCTAAATTCCTTTATAGTAGTGGCTTGCTCGACTTGTACTCATGAAGTCCTTAGAAATGGAAGTTTGGCTACTTCCATCTCTCCTTGGCACCTTATGGATTTGGATTGTCTTGGCTTAGAATCAATTTGTCATGGTAATAGTAGTTGTGTGAAGCTTTTGAAACCAATCCTGCATTATAACTTTTCATAAATTAAGCTTAGAAATGATGTTGTGAGGCCTCCTATTTATAGATTTTTGGATTTGATTAGAATCAACCTCAACCATTCATCTCAAGATTGAGATGTGTGGTTGAGGATTAAATTAATTTTTGGAATTAAGTTTGTTATTATACTCATCATGACATTGGAATAAGGGGAAATTAAGAGGTATGGAGGGCATCATGGAAGGCATTGATGAGGCATGGGAGACATGAATCCTGATATTTGTGGTATTTATGGCCTAGGGATGTCTTCCCATGAAATGAGGTCACTTGATGACGTAGATATTCAATTTTCATTTCCAAAACAAAGTATTCAACAAGTCTCCATGGAATTCTTGATTAGGGCTTAATTTAGGTTAATTATCTCTCAAACATGATTAATCACTTTATGTACAAATTATTCAAATTGATTAGAATGTCTTGTTATTGGTCCTAAATTTGACTAGATTAGAATTAGAAGTCCACATTAGATGCATTGGATGTATATTCCCATTTAGGATGTTTCCAACAACAAATAACAAAGGCATGAGTCTTGTACAAAAGATTTGATAGGAAATATTGGTTTAGAGCATGTGGGTACAAAATTAGCATTTTGAATCAAAATAATCTGATCAAAGGTAGTTGGCCCATAAATTGCATTACCCCATTTAGTGATACCCTGGCCAAAATTGACACTTGAATATTTTAGTTTCACATTATTTTACATGTTTTAGTATTTTTAGGCCAAATTGTGCATTTTAGATGGAAACTAGCCAAAAGCTTCATTGGAGGTTATCAGTAGCTAGTTTTAGGTGTCTATAGTTTGCCCCTGTTTGGGAAGGTGTTACAAGCTATAAGCATAGTAACATCTTCTCAAAGAATGAAAAGGTCTTATATTCCTACAACTTCAATGATGATAAACTAACTATATGATGTCCCCTTGAGGGAATGATTGGCACAAGTGGGTTGAAGGGAAAGTCCCTTGAAAAGAAAGAAGTGAAATCAAGGGACCAAAGAAAGGAAAGATGATGGGGTGAAAACATAATGATATTGAAATATTATTCAAAATCATTTATAATTCAATTGGGATGGTATACAATGGTTTTCCCAAAGGTAGTTATAAGCATTGTACCCTAATAGTGGCAACGAGGTATGACAACATATTGATTTGTCTAAAGGTGGTTATAATCATTGAGAAGATGGAGCTACCCTAGTTAGGATAGCCAAACAAGATAATAACATTCCCATATATAGGTATAAAGAGTAGAGTGATGACAACACAATTATTTTCCCAAAGGTGGTTATAATCATTAATAAATTTAGGTGGGATGATGTGTAATGATTTACCCATAGGCGATTATAAGCATTGGACCCTGATCATGGAAAACATGATAAACTTGGTTGAGTATGATGATAACTTAACATAGAGGGTAATTATGAATTATAATAACTTACTAATAGGGATATACTCATTTGAACTAATAAATGTTGAAATTCTTTCATGGTTAATTACTCTATTTGGGATATGATTGGGAGTGAATTAGGATGTGGGTGCTGAAGAGATATTGTCATTTGCTAAATAGACTTTTTGAAGCTAAGGTTTGTTGTAGCACATATCGGTAGGCATCATGGTATAAAATCATGAGGACTTAGATGAAATATGCATAAGTATTGACTCCCATAATACTCAATAGAAAATAATGCACTAATGATCAAAACCATGATGAAAATGTAAACATATGAATATGAATAGATTCAAGTATAAGTGTGGGAATGGAATCACCCAATGAACACACATAAACTAAATCAGGGCAATAGTGTTGAAAGCAAACAAATAGGCACACAAATAAAACAACAAATAAACAAAGAAAGAAACACTTAAAAGAAACCATACAAACAATGCACATACAAAAAAAGGTGATAACTAAATAAACAAACAAAACAAGGGAATAGAAGAAAAGGAAGGGGGTGCTAAGCTATCTCCATATGCACTAAGAAAGTGCATACTACCTACATAGTTATATAGATGTAATATTTAATAAAAAACTTCAAGCCAAATGTAGTTCTCCTAGGGAAAGGGAAGAATGCAATAATTGATTAAAACAAACAAAATGGATGTGATAGAAGAATAGGAATGATCTTGCAAAATAGCAAGTGCATGAGAGAAAAAGGCCAAAAAGGATATGGAAACTAAATGACAAGTGATTTTCTTGTAACTTAGTAAGGGTTCCCATAATCCTTGAGGCAAAGAAGTGGTCAATGTTTTTGTTCTTTTCTACCGATTTTACAAATGTTTTTGGAAGTGTTTTGGAGTGTCTCAACTCAATCAAGAATGATGAGACACCAAATGGTTCAAGATCATAAAATAGTGAGAGCGTTCAAACTAAATTTTTTCATAAAATAGTGAGAGTGTGGCTTTGAATGCTCACAAAATAAAAAAATCATGGATTAGGTTACTCATAAAATGGTGAGAGTGTGGCTTAGGTTGCTCAAAAAATGATGAGAGCATGTCTTAGGTTACTCACAAAATGGTGAAAGCATGGCTTAGGGTGCTAAAAAAATGGTCAGTGTGTGGAAAGGATGACTGAGCTGACCTTAATAAGTATTGAGCAATACCTACATAGTCCCAGAGTAGGACTTCAAGTCACTATAGTTCTATCCTTACAATAGAGGAATTCAACTAGTGCAGTAGTCAATTCAAACAAAACAATCATAGTTAGTATAAAGGCACAATGTGGCATAGGAAGTGGCAAGTTGGTGTGTCAAGGTTTAATGTTTTCCCTAGTTTTATCATAGGTGGTTATAACTAGGACATAATGAAATAGATAAAAGGTGCTAATTTTGCCAAAGGGAGTTATAATTAGCAAAAATACTAGTGGTAAGAAAGAATAACAAATGAAGGATGCAACTATTGAAACTTCTATCACATTGTCCTAAAATAACAAATGAAGGATGCAACTATTGAAACTTCTATCACATTGTCCTAAAATATGATCTCTATCTAAAGTTCTTGAACAAACTAATGAATTGATCAGATACCGTGATGCTAAAACTATGTAATGAATGACAAAAACTAAGGTCAAACAGGCTAGGTTTTTAGAACACATTAGGTTGATAGGTCAGAAGATGAAAGTGGATATGGCAAAGAGGATAGATAAGAATGGTATGTGCATAAATAAGAATATTGAAAAAAGGCATAATTAAAATGGTCCTTATAGATAATACACCTTATCATTCAATCATCATACCACTTGAGATGAATAATATTCATTGGCTCTAGAAGTTCATCACCATATGGAGTGGTAAGCGTGTATGCTCTTGATCCATAATTTTTAGTGATGATGAAAGGCCCTATCAAGTTTGGTTTGAATTTCCCTTTATATTTCTTCTCAGCCATGGTATTCTTTTGGTTTTCTTTGAGAGCAAGATAACCAAGTTCAAATGTTTGATACTTCACATGCTGATTATAGTGGCCTTTGAGTCGATTCTAGTATGCTTGAATATTGTTGAGCAAAGCTATGCATTTTTCATCAAGTAGATATAGTTATTATATGTGAGCTACTTCATAGTTATGATCATCTAAGACATGATTGAAAGAGATTCATAGTGAAGGCAATTTGACCTCAATGGGAAGGATGGCTTTAGTACCATAAACAAGTATGTATGAAGTAGCTCCTATCAGGGTACAATGATTGGTATAGTATGCCCAAATGGTAGGAAATATTTGGAGGTGCCAATCATGACCAACATCATTAACAATATTTTTGAGAATGTTGACAATGGTTTTATTTGATGCCTCAACTTGGCCATTACCTTGAGGGTAATATGTTGTACAAAAATGTTGGGTGATGTTGTATTTAGTACATAACTAGTCTACATATTTGTTCTTGAGTTATCCTCTATTATCGAATATAATGTCAAAGGAGATACCATAGTGGTAGATGAGATGATTGAAGATGAATTTTTAAATTTTATTTCCATTCATGTAAGTGAGGGGTATAGCTTCAACCCACTTAGTGAAATATTCGGTGGTGGTAAGGATATGTTTATGGCCATCAAATGAATTTGGGTTAATATTCCCAATGAGGTCAAGCCCCCATGTAGAAAATGGCCATGGTGTCAACATTGGTTTCAGAGTTTTTTCTAGGGCATGAATTAAATTAGCATGCCATTGACATTTATCACATTTCTTTACATATGTAGTAGCATATGTGTCCATTGTGGGCCAATAATAACCAGTACGCAAGAGCTTTTTGGAGAGGACTATCCTGCTAGAATGGGCTCCACATACTCCATGAAATTCTCTTAATGCTAGCATAGACTCTACCAAAGTTAAATAATGAAGCAAAGTTACATTAAAACTATGATGGTAAAGAGTGGATCCAAGTAAAGTATAATGAGTGGAAAGATGAATTAAGGCTTTGGTTTGTTTTTGAGATAGTTTAGGTAGTAGAACTTGGTGATGAAGGTAGTTATAGAGGTTTGAGTACCAGATAGAATTAGGACCAAAAATATCACAAATCATAGCAACAATTGAAAGTTTATGAGCCAGTTCTAAATTTTTTTTGACAATGAACTAATACTCTCTAGCTTTATCTATTTATCGAATCAACAATCCAATAGTAGCTATGACATCTATAGTTATGTTACTAGCCCTCGGTGTATGCTCAAACTAAATGTTCACAATTTGTTTTTTAAGAGTGTTAACCATGGCTTTATATGGAACCAACTTGTCTTCTTTGGTCTAAAAATGATCTTTGACCTAATTGATGATTAACTGAGAATCACCATAAACTTGAAGATGAGATATATTCTAATGCACTACTTGTCAATGTCATACATCAAATGCTTCATACTCATCCATGTTGTTTATATAAGGAAAGTTGATTCTGAGTGATTTAGGGATTGGATCCCCCTATGGTGTAATAAACAATAGACCTACCCCTAATCCATGCATAGTGAATGAACCATCAAAATACATCTTTCAAAGTTGCTCCTCAAGGGGTGTATCAAAAATTATCATGATGGATTCATCAAAAAATGGAAACTTGAATGGCTGTGTGTCTATGAGATGTGCTTCAACAAGTTGATCTATAAGAACTTGTCCTTTTATTACTTTTTGATTGACATAATTTATGTCAAACTCACTAAGAAGCATGATCCATTTAACCATTCTACCTTAAAAAGTTGTTTTAGATAGTAGATACTTGAGTGTATCTACTTTTAAAATGACCATGGTTTTATTATTTAACATGTAATGATGTAGTTTTTGCGATATGAAAACCATGGCTAGATAAGATTTCTAAATATGTCAATAACTATGTTCATATGTAACCAAGGTATGGCTTAGGTATTATACAACATGCTCCTTTCCTTTGTCATCATGTTGAGCTGAGAGTGCCCCCAAGGCATGATTAGTAGCTAATAGGTATAACAAGAATGGCTTTCCTAGCATATGAGGTAATAAAATAGGTGGATTAACAAGATAATCTTTGAGCTATTGAAAATATATTTGGTAATCATCATCTCAGTGGAATGGAAATCCTTTATTTAAAATATGTGTAAATAGATGGCACTTATCTGTTAAATAAGGGATGAAATGTCAGATTGACTAGATCTTACCCTGCAAGCTATGGAGTTGTTTTAAATTGGTTGGTGGTGGTATCTTGGTGATACTATGTACTTTAGCTGGATCAAATTCAATACCTCTATGAGATACGATGAAGCCAAGTAATTTTCCTAAAGTTATACCAAACACACATTTTTTTGGATTGATTCTAACTTTGTACTCTCATAATCTTTCAAATATCTTACATAGCACTGTTAGATGTTCAGCCCTAGTCATAGATTTTCCTAATATGTCATTGACATAATATTCAACAATATCATGCATCATATCATGGAATATGATATTCATGGCCCTTTTATATGTAGTTCTAGCATTCTTAAGGCCAAATGGAATTACTTGATAATAAAATGTTCCCCATGGAGTGGTGAATGTTGTTTTATATTGATCTTCTAGTGCTATTCTTATTTGATTATATCCTAAAAATTCATCCATGAGTGAAAGCATTTCATAAAATTCCATGAAATCAATGATCATGTCAATATTAGGCAATGGAAAATCATCTTTCGGACAAGCTTTGTTGATGTCTCAAAAATCAATACAAATTATGATTCCTTCAAGCTTTTTGCTAATAAGTACTACATTAGAGATCCATTATGAGTAGTCAATGGATTAGATACATCTTGCTTATAAGACTTTTTCCAACTCTTTCTTTACCAGTATAGTAATGTTAGGATGCATCTTATGTAGATTTTGTTTTATTGATTTAGCATCAAGATTAACCATAAGGTGGTGTAGAACCAAGGTGGGGTCTAAACCCAACATGTCAGAGTACACCCATACAAATATATCCACAAAATATTTTAATAGAGATATAAAAACATCACATTCCTCCTTAATGAAGGGCACACCTAATTTCATCCATTTTAGTTTTGATAAAGTCCTGATGTTTATCTTTGTTATATTTTTGACTAGGAGGGTCAAACCATCTTTTGGGATAGTAGGTAGTGACTTGAACTATTGGAATATGTTAGGGTCCTCTGTTAGGACTTGTTCTTCAAATTATCTTAGGAATGATGAATCTAAGTCTCCTAATAGGAGATTTGGCCATGTAACAAAAATAGTCACAAATTCTTGGAGAATTTTATCAAATACTTGTTTTTGCTCAAAACTGAACTTAGATCCATAGGCAAGTTCATCATTAGTGGTATCCTAATCTAAATTTGAAGAAGAATGAACACCCCCATCTAATAACACCCAAAATAGGTTTTCACCACTAGACTAGCCTTTATCTTTACTTTTTCCCTAGTCAAAATGCACCTAAAAGATGTTTCCACTTTGGAACCTTAATGTTTTACTTATTTATTTTTGGTTAAGGGTGTTCACTCACTCTCCAAAATAGGCTGAAAAATCCAATGTGATTGAGAATCCTAATTTTTGATCTCCTAACAGAGCGTTGTCTATAAGGCCTAAGAAATCACAAAATGCCTCATCATTCTAGAGCTCATCAATTGATAGACTTGATTCTTATTGATCTCAATATATTAGTTGGGGATAATATAATGGTAATGGATTGTGATGAATAGCTTGGGTAAGGGTAAAAATGGCATTGTTATCAAATAGGTTGGTTTTAGCTAGGTTATCAAAGGTAAGGCTATGATTGAACTCTACTTCACTATCAACATCATCATCACTAGTCACTGGTGATGGAGTTTGAATAAAATATGTGGGTTTACCCCCAGGTAGTTTAAATTCAAGTCCATAAGGTCTTTCATACTTAGTCATGGAAATTGGTTTGATGGTTCCTTGTTGATTCAGTCTGAGGCCTCTTCCTTCATATTTGTGATGCTCCATGATCCTATTGGGAATATGATACTCTACATTTTTATAATAATCAGCTTGGTCATTGTTTTATAACCATGATTCATCCCTTTCAAGAGGGTCAGGTCCTAGGCTAGATGCTGGTACAAATGTGACATATCCTTTATATTTATTCTTTCATTACCAATGCATATGTGAGATGGCCTTAGGTCACCCAAAGTTTTTTGTATTCTGAGGAAGATTAGAAATGTGAAATGTGTCATGGGTAACATATTCTCCTCGTCCATTATCTAAAATGGTAAAATTATTATAGGCTTATGGAGGTGGCATGTGGGAAAGGGAATCCAAGGTATTAAGATCTATGCAATTATCTAATGAAGGATCAATAAGAATAGCCTTTCTTTTATCCTACTTGGAACTTAGATTCATGCCATACTAATAATTATAGCTTTAAAACTTGGCCTCAAGGTGATTGCAATGTTCATATGGGTGTAAATCTCCTAGAATATTTACTTCCATCCCTGAGTGAGAAAACTTGATACATTGGTGCAATGTTGATGGGACTGCATGAATCTCATGTAACCAAGACCTGCCTAGAAGCATGTTGTATGATATCTCAAGATCTAATAAATGGAAAAGTGTATCATAGGTCAAAGGCCCAATGATAAATGGCAAACTAATGGTGCCCTATGATTTTATTTCTTGATCATCATAAGCTTTGATAGTTATTGTTTTTAGCTGGAATCTATCATTGTGTACCTAGAAAGCTTGATGAGCTTAAGAGACACTATGTTGAGGCCAGATCCATTATCGATAAGGACATGTTTCACTTTATGCCATCTAATACAAATGTCTATGTATAATGAGTTATTATAGAGTGGGCCAATGGAATACATATCACTTTGGTTGAATGTGACTTGTTGGGTTGGAGCTAGGTGTCCAACTAAAGCTTGAAATTTATCAAGGGATATGTCACTAGAAATAGTGGATTGGGTCAAGAACTCATTCAAGATGTTCTTATGGATTATTAACATCCACAACAAATCTAAAATAGAAATTTGTGTTGGTGTCTTCTATAATTGTTCCACAATATCAAACTTCTTGTCTTGATCAATAGTGAATGGTTTATTCTAAGGCTAAATAGTTGGTTGGATGACAAGGAAAGTGGTGAATAGTTATGGGCCTAGGATAGTAATCTTTGACCTATAAGTTATGACTACATAATTAGGATTAAATACTAGACTATTATTGGTAACTAATGTTGGAAATGGTGTGGGACTAGATAAGACAAGTCTTTATTGCTGGTGCACTTGCATGTGGTCACATGGCAAGAATGAGTTATCACTATAAGATCCAAAAGTGGGAGTCCTAGTTTTCTAGTTTGCCTGTATGCATTCTTAGGTAAAAGAAGGATTCTCTATGTGATTTGTCTAAATATTGTTGTTTATCAATGGTCTAGGCTGATTAGTACTTGGTCTAGGATTAATGGAGATGGTATTAATTCTACCCCATATAATATAACCTACAACCCTATTTTAGTCATGTGAAACTACATTGTAGGTTTATTTTTATTACCATTCTGACCTTGGTTTTGTCCATTATTCTATCATTGTGGGTTCTACTACTAATTTGATTGGTTATGTTGGTTTAGTCTTTGATTCTAATACTATTGATTTTATTGTTGCATTGGTCGTTATTATTATTGTTAATTATTTTGTTATTATTGATTGTTATGTCAAAAAAAAGGGTTTTGATAGATCTAAAGAGTTTAATTGGAAGTGGAAGTACCATTATCTAATTTTATCTCCCCATTCTCAAACATATTCTCTATTAAATTCTTGATTTGGACACATCTTCATAGATTATGCCTATTGACCTGATGATAGTCATAGAATTCATTTTCATGGTACCAATCAGGATAAGGAATGCCTTGTAGATAATGTTTTGTTCTGGGCCAACTAATTATATTAGTAGCAATAATCTTGTGAAATACAAACTCAATAGGTTATCCTAGGTCACTAAAGATAACAATGTGTAGGGATGGTTCTTCTAGGAGGAGGGGTTTGTAATTGTAAAGGCTATTGTATTTGTTGTGCAAGTCTTAGTTGTTGTACTTATGGCATTGGTTGGAGAGGTTTTTGGGTAAGAGTAAGCTAAAAAGGTGGTGTAGATAATGTCTATATAGTTTGGACATGATGAGATTCAGTTACTCCATTTCCCACAACATTCCTATTATGGTTGAATTGCTTTGGTCTTTTGTGATTATTGGCCTATGGTGGTTGTGATGCTTGCATCTAGATGGGATGTTGTTCATTTTTGATTGGTACCTTTATTTTGATTAGTTTAATTAATCTTGATGACCCCTTTATTTATGAGTTCACTCTTGATCAACAAAACTTTATCAATGATTTGTTTGAACATATGTGCACATTATAGTTCTAGATGATAGGCTATCTCACTATGTAAATTTTTAGTAAACATAGAAACTAATTATTTATCTAGTAAAGGTGGGTGAAATGGATTTCAAGGGCTCTCCATCACTATAAATAACTTGTAAAACTCTCCCCAACTTTTTGCTTTGTCTATGTTAGGTCTACTAATGAAATATCATGCATGAGATTATAGGAAAAGTACTGCACAAATTTATCAAAAAGATCATCAAAGTTTATTACTAAATTCTTGGGAAAATTTAAAAACCACTCCAAGGCTTGTCTAGCTAGGCTCCTTGGAAACAATAGAAAAAGGTATATGTCACTATATGCCACTAGTTTACATGCAACAAAGAATTTGATCAAATGGGCCTTATGGTCACCTTTCCCTTTGTACTTATCAAATTTGGGTGGTTCATATCCTAGAGTAAATGGTATCTACAAATACTTCATATTGAATGGATAGGAACATACATCATCCAATTTGATCTTTTTAGTTTGCTTCCCGAACTGAATAGTAACAATTACATCCTTCATTTGTTGTAATTCTTAGGAGAGGAAACTAGAAGGGATATTGGTTTGAGGGAGAATATTTGTTTGGGTAAATGGTTGAGAGGTCACAAGTGGGACACTTTGAATAAGGTATGATGGAGACACCTATTAGGGTATATTGGTTTGGTTAAGGAATGGACTAGGAATATGCATATGCGGATTGGGATGCACTTGAAATTGCACATTTGGCTACATGATATTCTAGTTTGGGTTGGTGATAAAGGTTTGACCAGGGGGATTTTATGGTTATGATGGAGGGATATAATTATATTATGCCTACTATGGTTGAAAAGATATATGCTACCAACTAATTAAACCTTGTTGTTGATTGGGAACTTGTGGGCCAAGACCCTATCTCTAGATTTGTGGCACATTTTAAATCAATGGTTGTGTAGTAGGTACCTAAAAAATATGGGGACCTCCTTGTTGCATGAATCCTTATGAGGAAGTGAAAGTAGGTTATAGATTTGACATCTATTTTTGACCAATATTTGCACATTATTGACTAGTAATTTCTTGGTTTTAGACTAATATATTAGTCTACGACTGAAAATGTATGTTCATCTTTACCTAGCAAGGTGGAATATTTGTTGCCCCTGATTAAGGTGGCAATGTATTCATCCTTTATTACTTTGATACACTAGACTATGTCTGCTATTATGGAATACTACTTGCTACTTATTAAGGAGGAGTAAGATTTATCACATTCTATTACTGAGGTGTGATATTGGCCATTATTTGATTACCTAATCTTGTAGGTTATATACTTAAGGAAGCAGCTAGCTGAGTACCACTTTGATCAAGATTGGATGTTGTTTGCACATTGCCTACTATGTTTTGCTCATTATTCTATCTAGAGGCTGAAGACACTTCTTCAATAACTGGCATATATATCAAGTTATTTATTGAAGTGATTTGTATAAATGGGTCAAAACTTAGATTCTTTTATCTAGTTAAGTCTATAATCATTCATGTTAAAAATACTAAGTTAATGAGAGGCTTACTTACCATGTTCATCTGATTGAAATCATGTGATAAATTTAGGTAGGTTTGGTATGCTATTTACATTTGGTTAAAGTTATCTTACATGATGTTTTTATCTTTATTGGATATATTAGGGTCTTGGTATGTTTTTTGGACTAGAGCCATATGATTACTAGAAGAAGCCTGTTGATCATAAATGATATTATGGGGCACTTTTACTAGACATGGAAAATTTTCATGGGGGAAGTATGATAAAAAATTATCCCCTACCTCTATGGCCCTAACCAGAATATCATCTTTGTTCTCTAACAAATGTCACTCAAACAAAAATGGATCATACGTGGAAGCTGGATTAGTAGAATTTGACTATTGAAGTACTAGATCATCCACCATGGGTATTATCGCTAAGTATTGCATGGTTTGTTCTTGGTCCTATTCTGTGTAAGGTGGTGTGTTAACCAAATATTTATCTAATGGATCTTGGCTTTGTGCCCCTAATTGAGTATTATAAGAGGGATAAGAATCCATCTCATAAGCAATGTTATCCATGTAGGGGTCTTGCACCATTTCTTCCTATGTAACTACATTACTAATCCCTAGATTGTAAATGAGTCCACTACGAGTGTAGGAATACATGTTTGGATCTATAGTCAATGCTTTGTAGTAAAAATTCAAAGAGTTATACAAACACTAAAAATGATAGAATCTAAAACAAATGATGCCTTCAACTTGGTCTAGATTTGTCAAAAGGATCAAAAGGTTTATTCAAATATTTGTGAGGAAACAAGCTAGCATAAAATATCTAACATTTCACTGTTCACACAAAGATAATCAAGTAAATTGATGAAAAATCCTAATGCCAAAATCTAAGTTTGAAGTGTTTCAAATCAATCTATTCTAGGAATTTAAAAGTTACTAGATCTTTTGGCCAAATGTAGCATCAAAATATAGACTCAAACAAGGCATGTGCTAGGACTCTAGGAAAAATGGCATCAAAATCTAGACTTTGAAAATAGATGAAAGTTTTTATCTAATGGATTTGAAACATTTCTAGCAAACACTAGTCATTTGATTTTTTGACATGAACTTGATCAACTAGGTATAATGTATGAAACAAAAGGCACTTTAGCAATAGTTTATTTTCTCATAAATAATGGTATAAAACTTGGTTCCTTTGAAAAACAAGCTAGACAAAGGTGAACAGTATAATTGTGCTTTAGACAAAGGATCAAAAGTACACTTAGATTGGTTTAAACATGTAGAAACAGATTTGAAATTCTATGCAAAAGGGTCTATAAAATAGTATTTTAAGTGTTTTGGGTAGCATAACAATGCTTCACTACCCAAAATGTGTGACAAAAAGGTTTGTTTTAAAAAATTCTTAAGGTAAATACATTTTCCTAAAATTTTGGTAGCATAATAATACCTTTCTTAACTCAAAATGTTGTGGTGCATAAACTTAAAGTACAAGTGTTTATCAAAAAATGGCTTAAGTCTATCAAGTGATGATAATGACTATGAGTCTTAAACGACCTTTAACCTAAATTGAAATTAAACCTAAGTTCCCTCAAGTTTAGTGCAAATGGTGAACCCACTTAACACATCTACCCTATCAACTTGTAAAGGTGTAATTTTGAATTTCAATTATAAGTGAAGGACTCAAATAACTTTGGTAAATGTTTAGACTCAATTGGGCAACATAAATACCACAAATTGGATGATTTGATTCTCAAGATTTTGATGAAATTTTTGAAAAAGGAAAATGGATGATCTCACGTGAGTAGTATAATGCCTCTTTATTCAAAGGAAAATTTGGACTATGTATTTGGTTTGGACTATTTATTTACACCAAGTTTTGACTCTAAACAAGACATTAAACTAGGACAAGATGAACTAATTAATCACCCTTAGATCCTAAACTAACAAGGTTGCTTGGTATTGTTGGAATCCATCAATATAAGTCATTTGAGAGGATTTTATGTGTTCATCCAAAAGTAAATGTGCATTATATAGTAGGGTTTTTATAGCCCCCCTTCTCTCAAATGATAGTACTATGACATGGTCCTTGAGGTGCAACTTACACCAATAATACTTCCATGGAAAGTGGGGATTTGTCTAAGATCTAACAAGTTTTTGAATGATCTAGGGGAATCAATTACATAATGACTTTCATGCCAAACAATGCAAAATAAAAGCATAGATTTTGGGTCTGTATCACTTGGCTTCTTACAAAAAGGTCTAGTATTTTTTGCAACCACTATATCATATTGTTCACTCAGTGTAGTGTGATGTCCAAAGTGCCACTACATCTTGTGTGTAACTCTGAAAGAGTCAAATGAAGTCAATGCTGGGAGATGAAACCTCAGGTCAAAGCTTCCCTAAAGAACTTATGGGAGGTGATGAAGTCCCCCTCACAAGCCAAGATGCATAAATAAATAAAGCATGAATGTAGAAATACTTTAGGTTTGTTTTCAATATCACCCAAACTTTGATGATCTTTTTAAGAGTGCTTTAGACAACTTTCTTTCTAAGCTTTGGACTAGGCTACTTACAATAAGAATGGTGATTTTTATTCCAAGGGCTCCCTATAGGGGAAAAATGGAAGAGCATACATGAAACATTCCTCTTTTTGCCAAACAAAATCTAATTAAACAACTATTGTAAGTAAAAATTAATAAGTTTGTTCAATTTTAAACCCAAATGAAATGTTTGGTGGTGTACATTTGACCCCTTGGTCTTAGTTGTAAACTTTGAAAAATATTCACCAAAAACCCATAATTTTTTTGTTAAACACCAAAACAAAGTTCTTAATAAAATTTTAAGCATGCAAAAGCGATTTAAACATGTTTTAAGGAAAAATTTTGCTTAGTCCTGTAACAAAATTGTTAGCACGTTCTTTAGCTTTGAAGCTCTTTTGAGTTTGAAACAACAAACTTAAAAAAGTAGGTCTCAGTTCTATGTTTTTTGAAAAACACTGTGACTAACATTAGTCAATACCACTAACATCATTTATAGCCAACCAAGATCTAACCAATGTTGGTTATGTTGACTTATATCAGTTAAGCCAAGTAATAGATGTTGGTATTTCTACCAACATCGGTTGCTATGTAATAACCATGGCAACCAAAAATGGAAAATTAAAGTTAGAAAATCAATTTACAAGAGTTTTAAGAGATCAAATAATTATTTTAAAGTTACAAAAGGATCTCCTTCATGTGTAGGATGTGTCTAGTCCCATCGGGCATGCCATTATATAATCTAGGAATTTGACTTAAGAGAGGATGGTTAGTATGGTGTTAGTTCCAAAATGAAAATAAAATGAAATAAACACACTAATAACATAACATCTATAGGCCTAGACACTAGGGAGAGCTCAGTTAATAAAAGCAAATTACAAACACAATTAAATATAAAGGAATGAAAACACAATAATTCCTTCACCTTCCTTGGATGTTGCAAATGCCTTTATAATAGTAGCTTGCTCGGTTTGTGCTCATGAAGTCCTTAGAAATGGAAGCTTGGCTACCTCCATCTCTCCTTGGAACTTTGTGGATATGGCTTGGCTTGGCTTAAAATCAATTTGTCATGGTGACACTAGTTTTAAGAAGCTTTTGGAACCAATCTTGCATTATAACTTTGCATAAATTAAGTTTAGAAATGATGTTGTGAGACCTCTTATTTATAGATTTTTGGATTTGATTAGAATCAACCTCAATCATCCATCTCAATATTGAGATGTATGGTGAGGGTTAATTAAATTTTTGGAATTAAGTTTGTAATTATCCTCATCATGACATTGTAAGAAGGGTCAATTAAGAGGCATGGAGGGCATCATGTAAGGCATTGATGGGGCATGGGAGACATAAATATTGATATTTGTGGCATTTATGGCCTAACGATGTCTTCATAAGAAATGGGGTCACTCGATGATGCAGATATTCAATATTTATTTCCAAAACAAATTATTCAACAAGTCTCCATGGAATTCTTGATTAGGCCTTAATTTGGGTTAATTAGCTTTTAAACATGATTAAGCAGTTTATGCACAAATTACTCAAATTGATCAAAATGCCTTATTATTGGTCCTAAATTTGACTATATTGGAATTGAAAGTATACATTAGATGCATTGGATGTGTATTCCCATTTAGGATTTTTCCAACAACAAATAACAAAGGCACGAGTCTTGTATAAAAAAATTGATAGGAAAGAGCAGTCCAGAGCATGTGGGTACAAAATTAACATTTTGACTCAAAATGATCTTATCAAAGTTAGATAGCCCATAAATTTAATTACCCCATTTAGTGATACCCTAGCCAAAATTGGCACTCGCATATGTTTTTTTCACATCATTTTATAGGTTTTAGTGTTTTTAGGCCAAATTGTGCATTTTAGATGGAAACTAGCCAAAAACCTGATTGGAGGTTATCAGTGTCTAGTTTTAGGTGTCTACAATAAGAAGGGAATTTTATAAATTGATTTAATCTAATATCATATTCCCCATTAAGTATTATTCATGGGTGGAAAACCTTGTGCTTGTGAGGAATAATAATGGAGAGATATGCTTATTTGTTGATTTTAGAGACCTTAACAAGGTGTTTTTGAGAAACCATTATCCACTACCATCCATGGATAAGAGCCTTCAAAATATTACAAGATATTAGAGGTTTTTTTGTAATGATGGATACTTTGGATAAAATTAGATATTTTTTAGGGAGGAGGATATATAGAAGACTACATTCACTACAAAGTGGGGCACCTATGCATACATGAAAATGGCCTTTGGACTATCTAATGTAAGGATAAATTTCCATAGGGAAATGGATGTTTCCTTTGAAATGATCATTAATGATATGGTGTTCATATATATTTATGACATTCATACTTTTTCAAAGGACCGTGTAGATCTAATGGTACAATTGAGGTTAGTCTTCATAGGTGCAAGTAGTTTAGAGTTTATTAAAACCCCAAAAAATGAATCCTTGTAGTCTATGAGGGTAGATTGTTAGGACATGTGGTGTCAAAGGATGGCCTCTCCATATAACCTAAGAGGATTAAAGTAATCCTATCCTTACCCCTACCTAAGTATAAGAAAGGTTTGCAGAGCTTCTTGGGAAAGATTAACTTCATAAAGAGGTCTATTCTAAGTTTTTTAGAGTAAGTAAAGCCACATAGTTATATGATTAATAAGAATAAAGAGTTCACATGGATCAAGGAAGAAAAGATAAGCTTTGAGGCCATCCAATAATCCATATCTCAATCCCCAAACACTCCATAACCCTAACTTTAGAAAATATTTTTTCTTGTATGCATTCTCCATAGTTGATGTCATTTCTATTATGCTCATGAAGTAGAATTATGGACTTAAATAACCAATTGCCTTATTTAGTTAAGTCTTATAAGGATATGAAGAAAGGTACACAATTTTTTGAGGATAATGTACTTTATATTATGATAATGTTGAAATTTTTTAGACACATGGTGTCTAACAACAAATTCATCATGATGGTAGTGTACCCCAAGTATCAAAGAGTTTATACTTAATAGAGATTTAAGTGTGAAAAGAGTTGGGTGGGTGAAAAAGTGTAGGGAATATGACATTGAGGTAAGAGTTAACAATTTGATTAAGGGGATAGGTCTTTGCGAAAATATTGAAATAGAGGCTAGAGAAAAGAAAGACATAGTGTTAGAAGTTCATGATAGTTAGTAGGTAGCTACAAACACAACTCCTCTCAGCTGGAGTATTGATGTGGTCAAGTTCCTCCAAATAGGCCAATGTCCTATGGGTTTATATAAGACCAAAGTAAGATATTTTAGTTTGAATACCATACCCTATATCTTAATGGATTGATTTTACTTCAAGAAGGATATAGGAGGCATGCTTTTAAGGTGTGTTAAATCAAGCCAAATTAAAAATTTACTTAAGTTGTTTCATGATGGGCATACAAGTGGGAACTTTGATGCCAATACCACATCCTCAAAAATCATTAGAGTAGGATATTTTTGCACTAAATTTTTTATATACTCATATTATTGTGTCAATAAGTGTTCAAAGTGAGCCATGTTCACCAAAAAATAAAGGTTAGCTTCTTCCCTTACAACCCATTCAAGTTGAGAAACCCTTCATGCAATGGGGGATAGACTTCATAGTCATGATCTATCCCCCTTACATTTATGGGCATAAGTGGGTCATAACAACCACTAACTACCTCACAAGGTGAGTGGAGGTAACTTCACTTAAAGAGGCCAATGAGAACTCAGTCTTGGAGTTTTATGACAATGTTGTGACTAGGTTTGGAGTACCTTCAAAAATCATATTTGATAATGTCTTGTCCTTCAATAGTGATAAAGTATGTGAGTGGTCCCTTATCCATGAAATCTACCTCAAGGATTCATTAAACTATTAACCATAGGGAAACGAGGTAGGAAAGTCCACAAACAAAAACATGATAAGGATTATCAAGAGGACCATAGAGGATAGTCAAAGAGAATGACATACAAGGTTGAGAATTGCCTTATGGGAATATAGAGTAACACATAATAGGCCTATTGGTCACTCTCCATACCTATTTGTATATGGTAGAGAGGTAAGACTGCATACTTCCCTTGAATTGCTAGCCTTAGATCTTGCTCACCAACTTGAGCTCTTGGAAGATGATGAAATTTAAGTGAGAATGAATGAGCTGAGATAGTTAGAGGAGACAAAGGACAATTCCATGCATGCCATGTGGTCTAGTCAACACAAATTCAAGAAGTCATTTTATAAAAGAGATTCATCTACGACATTTGACAAAGGAGATATAGTGCTCAAGTGGGATGAAGATCATGCAAAGTTAGGGAAACACTCCAAGTATGAAAGCCTTTAAAGTGGGCCTTATTGACCAAATTTGACTTTTAGGTCATATTAGGGAACCCATAGGTAAAACCTAGGTTTTTTTTATGTTTGGGGGGCATAATATCTTGTCATTAGGTGTTTCATAGGTATTTTAATGTTATTCGATGTTATATTGGCTTTGTTCAATTAGTTTTTATGTTTATTTATCATTTTGAGTCATTTTATGGGTCAGAAAGGTGCATTTAATGCTTTGTATGGGTTTATTATGAAATTTTAAGGTGTAAAAGTGTGATTTCACATGACATGTGTCTTATTAAATCTTAATTAACTGAAACTAATTGAAAATAGGTAGGTTATTCAGAAAAAGGTAGTTTTATTGAAAGAAAAGGTGGATTTGGCACTTGTATGACGTCTTTGGAAAGTGTGGCATGTGGAAAATGATCAATAAATGCCTATTAAACATCCCCATGCTTAGTTACACATTTGGTTTGATCTAAAAGTTACCTTTCTTACTCAAAACCATTTTGCTCTTTTCTTGGCTTTTTAGACACACTAAAGTGACCTTCATGTTTTTGCTCCGTATGAATAGCTTAGGAGTTTTTAGATCAAATTCTATGGGGAGGTTTTATTAAACTAACATAAATTATTTTTAATATAAGGATTATAAATATTTATCAACTATGCTTTATGAACCATTGATAACAAGTTGATTGTGTAAATTTTCCTACTAATTTGTGCACCCTATAGGTTTTGCCTTGGTTTGGAATATTATATACAATATCGCTAATGATGTTGCTTCCAAATTATGTTAAATTATTATTCCAATGTTATGCATTATTTTTTTCATGTTTTATGGTGTTTGAATGAGAAATATAACTCACTTTGCAATAGGGTGCCAACATGAGTAGTTTTAGTTAGTTTTCCACTTGCAGGAGCTTGAATTACATAAAAAGGTTTCTTATGAATGTTAAATTGTGTTTTACATGTTCAAATTACATATGGATCACATCCTTATAGGTTTTGGTCTCACAACCCCATAGTTTGATTAAAAAAACCCATGTCTCCACCATGTTAGACTAGTCATTCAACACTCTACCTGCTTTATTCCATATGCATGAAAGTGATCTTCACATTGAAAAAGATGTATTGTATCTTGTTTCAAGATATTTTTTTATTGGAATCATGAATTTTAAGGTTTATTTTGTGTTTAGATACTAATGAGGCCCTTTGCTCATCCTTGTTACTCCATTTTAAAGTACTCACTACCCATACATACAATCAATGCACACCTACAAGGTCTTGCTGATGGCATGATGATTTTAAGAGAGATGGAAATGTGATTTCAACTTATTTTAACTATTAAATTTGTTTTATGGTGTTGTATAGCAGCATACAATTTTCATATACATGGGATTTTCATGTTTCATATCTAGCTCACTGGAGTGCATCAAAATATCCACCTATAGGTGGTTAAGCAAGGCACCAAAGGATGTTCTCATGGAAAATATGAAACCACTTGGAACATTTTGAAACCTTTGTATGAAATTAAATACTTGATAATACATATAAAGTGTCTATATAGAAAGGTAAGTGTGAAACCAACTTGAAAAGGCAATGGACTATCTTTTGGTCTCTTGCCCCTAAAATGGTAAAACATAGGCCAAGGAGGTTTTTGTAGATATTTTTAAACATGATTGAAGGGTGTTACAAGGAATAAAAAATATTGAGTTTTATATCCACTATAATATAAAAGAGTATTAAAAATTTGGAAGGGGAAAGGATTAGTGGAAGATAGCGTTTGAGAGCCTCAAAGTTGCTTCTAAAAGCACTAAAACCTTCTAATGATATCTATAGGTTTTGAGCCTTAAATTATTTTTTATATCTTAAAGATAAAAATATATAATTTAATGTTATAATGGTTCCATTGAATAAAGAGTGTACTAATGATCATTAATGTCACCATTATGAGTTTTGATACATGGTTTTCAAACTCCATAGATACCTACAAGTATCCCTCCATAGGAAATCAGTGAGCTAGCATGAATGTTTTGATTTGGGTTTGAGAAACTCAAATTGGTGAAAAGGTAGAAGGATGTTTTTGAAAAAATTAATACTATGGATATGTATATTGGAAATATTATTAAACCTAAAGTAGGCCTACATAGGATTTTCAAGCCAATACTGACCTATAATTGGGCAGATAGGAAGAGTGCCAAGTAAACTATTTTATTAAGGTGTATATAGCTTAAAGATTAAAAAATGGGTATAAAAGCATGAATAAATAATATTATAAAATATCAATGACCTATATACTCTATTTTTAAGTCCTAATCCATACATAGCTACCTACAGGGGTTTTTTGAGAAGAAAAAACAAGAAACACAGATAGCTAGCTAAGTGGTGACAGTGAGTTAAAGAAAAATAGTGTAGGTAAGAACACAACTTGTGTAGGTATTAATATGACTTGAAATGGTCATAATAAACTTAAAATATTCTCAAAAACTATAATAGTATCTCTAAATGTTCATTATCATCTACATGAGTTACTATCATAGCAGAACACATTCACGAACAAGATACTCAACCTTGTGAATTCAAGGGTATGGAGAGTGCTTGAGTTGTCATTTTGTTATAATAAAGATTAGAGACATTATAACATGGTCATGATAATGTATAGGGGCATTTTACAATGGATATGGAATAAAGGAGTGGCTCAGACAAGCAAAACATGGCCTACACCAAGAAACCCTACACACAGTTCTTTTGCTAATGGTCTACCTCAATTTTTAACACTTTCAAAGGATATAATCATATGATAAATTTTTTTTTTTTTTTTAGATGTCCTAAAAACTTGAGGAATCCCATACAATTTTTTTGATACAAAAATAGGGTAAGTACCCCTTATTTTGTCTTAGATAGGGGATACTTCCGCTCATGTAAACCCTACATTCTAAAGAAGAAAGGTAAAAATTATGAATCAAGAGTTGGGGATGTATTAAAACAAGTTATTAAGAGATTAATAACATCTATTTAATCATGTAAAACCTTAAATATAAGGATTAATTCCAATATGAAGGTATAAACACCATAAGTTACAGTCAGGGTTAAAGGCAAGTCAAAAGGCCAATAGGCCAAATGGAGGGTCACTATCAGTTCTATCTTGAAATTATAATTACCATAAGTTAAAACATGTTTGAAGGAACATAATATAATTTTTTGAGCTTGTTATATGTAGGGGAACTGATAAAAAAAATTACCTTCAGCTTCAAGGACAAGGCAAACCTATTAGGTAAGGTACAAGCCTAATGCCCAAATGAGAAGTCATTATCAATTCTAGACCTAGGTGAGATTTAAAATGAATATAAAAATGTTTATGGGATGACATTAGATGTTATGGGGATATCGGGAGGCAAGGAAAATACATCAAAGGCAAGTTTGGCCTTAAGCTGTAGTTAGACCTACACGAACATGACTAGGCCTAGATTCAAATGATGAGTCACTTTCAATTATAATATTTGGAAAACATTATAATGAATTTTAACATGTTCATGGGGTATCAATAGAATTTTACAAGTTTCCAACATAAAGAAATAAAACTTGGAGAAGCCATTTTTGGCTCAAAAACCCTTCAGGCCTATTGGAATAAAGGAGACAAACTTGATACGCTAGGTTTGAACACTCATATCTTTCAGGAAGATTTGCATAGGTGCCAAGGGAATTAAAGGATGTTATTAGGGGTATTTAATTCCATGTTTTTGTAATTTTTCTATAGGTTTGATGTCAGATTTTTATGAATGAACCTTAAGAGTGAAAGAAAGCTAAAACCCTTGTAAACCCTTGCCTATGACTATTTTGTGGAAATGAGGTTGGAGATGCACCCAAATGAACTAGTTTGGCCATGAAAACTTTTGAACCTTGTAGAGGACTCACTCAAGCTACTTCCCACTAGGATGAGTTGTATAGACCTACACAAACATGGTAGAAACAAGGTATTTTTGACATTTTTTGTGTTGTGCAAGATAAAGGAGGATTTTGAAGGTAAAACCAACTTTGGGAGGAATATATATAATTGATCTAACCCTTAATGTAAATTTAATACTCCATATAAACACTTAAGTGTCCAAACTAGGTGCTTCAACTCAACCAGTCAAGACTAACATAGTTTACAAGCTAGGGAGAAGTGTGAAAACTTCAAGTGGATGGATTTTTAAGGTGTCCCTAATGATTCTAAGGAAATTTAGGGACTTGAAACATGTCATTAAATACATATTATGGATTTTAATGAGTGAATGATATCTTTTTGGAAGCCAAGTGTGCAGGGTGCATGAAAGGAATGTTTTTTGGACTACATATGAAGATTACTCCTTTCCAAGTGATTCTAGATGACCAAGCTTACAACCAATGCATGGAGAGGCATTTTTGATGTCATTAAACGTAATTAAAATCATCAGACCTGGTCAAAATCAGTTATATGGTGTCCAAATATAGCAAATCAGGTAGGTAGTTTTTTTGAACTAGAATAAGGAGTTTCTTGCCACTTTTTATGAAGTTTATGACTTGTATTGACACTTGTAGCTCGTAACCTTGCATGGTTCATCCCACATCCTCTTCTCATGCACAAATAATTTATCTTCATAACTTGAAAAGTGTTCTAGTGACCCTTGTACTTCTCTCTTCTCCTCTCTCTATAAATTTCTATAAGAACTAGCCATTTTAGCATTATATTGGATGTTCCACCTAAGTATGGAAAATACCTAATCAAATGTATAAATTTTAATCAATAAGACTACTGATGTTTACCTCTTCCATGAATTTTCTTAGTGTGTTCATTTGGAATGTTTGATTTTGCATAAGTGAAGACTATGGATTTCTTAGCATGTTATTTCATTATATCATCTATTTATAGTCAGAAAGTTTCTTCTTGCAGGGCATGTGAAGTGTTATATTAAATATCTAAGATTTATTGAGTTAGAATATTCATTATTCCCCTCATATTCCTCTTGTATAGTCCTCTTAACTTTGCATATTCATCCATAACCTCACAATGTAACATTGATTTGAAAAGATGAGGATTGGAGAAGTGTATTTTTTAGTTTGTCCTTTGATTTCAAGTGTAACATGCATATGGTTGGATGTCATCATATTATTTCATGTATCACCTTCCTTAGGTTAGTTTTATTTTATTTATCCTTCTCCCTTTTCACCCCCAAAGTTTAGTAGTAATTGAAATCCAAAGTGGTACATCAAGGGAGCTAGCCCTATCTAGAGATTCACCTCATTCCTTAGGTTTCCCGTAATCCTAGAGGTGATTCCATTGTGGGAATTTGGATGAGGAGATATTTTCATATCCTCAAAGGATGCAAATCCAAGATACAACAATTTTTGGCATGCTTGATGGAACTCTTGTTCCAAGAAGTTGGGATATTTTTGGTGTTGTCTCTCAATAATAAGCCTTTGGAGGCATCTATCAAAGCATCAATGGTGACTACAAAGATAGATCAACTGGTCAAAAAACCTAGGTATTCATTTATAAGATTAATTATATCCATTATTTGTGTCCTTAATTTCTAATTTAGTTTTCATGGCTCACTTTGATGTTGAGATTTGTCTTACACAAGTTGGTGAGACTTTTCAAGCTTGTCCCATTCCCTATCAATATGAAAAATTTCATAATCAACCCATTTTGGAAGTATATCAATCCTAAATTATATCTTTCTATGAACCAAATTTTACCCCTCAATATTCCTATCAAAATGTCTATCAATCATATGAGCCATGGCACCCATATAGCCTTTCATTTCCCTCTCTATTAGACACCATGTTGTTGAATAATCTGATGAGAACGAATACCAAGAAACACCTCTCTATCAACCTTAATATGATCCCTATCATTCATAATATGATGTATGTTAGCCTCAAGGGAATTATTATGAGTATTTTCATATGAAACCAAATGTTTTCATGGATTTCACACAAGATTATCATTGGCAAGATGTAGCTCCTACTCATGTAGATGTTACTCCTGCTAATCAGCCCAAGAATTCGCTTCCATATGAGCTCACTAGTTCTTTCATATTTTCCAAACCCATTCATAATCCTTCTCCTTCTTCCCAAACTCAATTTACAACTCCTTCACCTCAAATCCATGAGCCTATCCATAAACCTTTCCTTCTCAAAGAGGAACCTATCTTGAGAGAAGTAAGTAAAGATTCAATTCATGGATGATAAAGAGGCTCTCATGAGTGATTATGAGGAATAAATCACCGTAGAGACTCCCATTGGTAAAAAAAGGATATTACACTAGCTAATATCTCTATATTTGAAGGGATGTGTGTCCATGAAGAATCCCTACACTTCACCCTCAATCTGATTTTGAGTTTTATGTGTCACCTCCACCAACTAGTTCATCTTGTCCTCACCCTATCACTCTTTCACTTGATGGACATGTGGTATGGGAACCTAAGGAGGATTAGATGGTTAATAAATAAAGAGAACTCTTTCTTTAATAAAACCTACCTCATTTTTAGCCTCATTGGGCTAGGTCACATGATTTCAAAATGCCTAGTCTTGGCATTACCATGAAGGAGAAAGAGAGGGAAGATCTTACAGCCCTTGAAGAAGACTCTAGAGTTGATCAAAAGGTCTTAGATGATCATCTCAAACATGAAGTGTAATGTAATATCAAGAATGAAACTCAATTCATCCCTCAAGAAGTGGTAGTCTTAGGGGATACTCATTAGACCAAGATAGAGGAAATAGTTCTTGAAGATGGCATATATGAAGAAGAAGATCTATGGCAGAGTTTCAATGCCATTTGCAAGGAATTTAATGAGTTATGTAAAGCTTATCCTTATCCAAAATATTTCACACTTGATGACAAGATTGTTGATGAGTCGAAACATGATATTGAGTGTTTAACCAAACATAAAGAGGAAGCTCCTTTTGCTAGTTAGAAACATGTTATCATGAAGTCACTTGGTGATGCTAGTATATAATAAGTTATTTAAAAATATGATTGGTAGATGAAAATGAAGCTATTATAAGATATTGAAGAGATTTTCCAAGTTGAGGTTTAAGTACATGTCAAGGTGAAGGAGGAGTCTTCCATGGTGGACAATGATCAAGATTGGGTATATTTTACAAAGCTCCTTGATGAGTTAAAATATCTTGTAGCTGAGAAGAGATCCAATCTTGTTGAGATCCCTATGGGCATCAAGAATGACGTTGAAATTAAAGATACACATGAGGATGATGAGTATTTTTGGAAGAAAGAGGAGTTAATTTCCTTGTTCAAATTATATGTATATGCTTAGTCATCTCTGAACATCATGCCAATGAAGTTGGCAAACATCATGAAGAAGATGGACGCATCAATAATAAAGGACAAAGGACTACATGGCTCACTAAATCATTCATGTCATGAAGCAAGGAAGGTTTAAAACTTTCCATTTTATCTAAGAGGGAGGTATGATTGATTTTTAGTTGTATATAATAGGTAGTTTTCTATTTCTCCTAAGTGCTTTGAGCACATGTGTGTGTTTGCTCTCTTTGTTGTGTGTGTCTTTTGTTTTGTATGTTGAGGTAGTCTTTAGCTGTCTTGTCTTGGTTGAGTTTATATTCAATGGTCAAAATTTTCCTTATTTTTAATAGAATTTATATGATTCCTAAGCCCAATGGAATAATAAGGCTACTAGTATAGTTAGTATAGCAAGCATACTACCCCTATGAGTTACCAATTTATTGACCAAATGACTTTTAGGTCAAATTGGGGCACCCCTAGGTAAAACAATGGTCTTATATATGTTTTTTAGGGATTAATATATTTTTATGAGGTTTTTAATGGGTAATTTAATGTTATTTGATGTTATATTAGCTTTGGTCAGTTTTTATGTTCATTTATCATTTTGAGTCATTTTATGGGTCAAAAAGGTGCATTTAATGCTTTTTATAGTTTTATTGGGAAATGTGAAGATGTAAAAGGGTGATTTCACATTAAATGTGTCTTGGGAAGTCTTAATTAACTGAAACTAATTTAAATTGGTAGGTTATTTAGAAAAAGGTAATTTTCTTGAAAGAAAAGGTGAAGTTGGCACTTATAAAGCCTCCTTGGGAATTGTGCCACATGGGAATGATAAAGTAGTAACTATTAATCTTACCCATGATATTTTACCTTTTTGGTTTGATATTAAAGTTCCATTTATTTCTAAAAAACATTTTTCTCTTTTCTTGGCTTTCTAGACACACTGAAGTGACCTTCAAGTTTTTGCTTAGTAAAGACAGCTCAAGAGTTTTTAACTCAAAAAATTTAGGGAGGTTGTATTAAAATTAGATACATTAATTTTAATATAAATATTTTGAATATTTATCAACTATTCTTTATGAACCATTGCTAACAAGTTGACTGTGCAAATATGCTTGCTAATTTGTGCAGCCTATAGGTTTTACCTTGGTTTAGAATATTTCATACAATCTAGCTAATAATGTTTATTATATAATATGTTTAATATTTCCTCAAATTTTACTCCTTCTTGGTTTCATGTTTTATGGTTTTTTAATGATAAATATAACTCACTTTGTAAGAGGGTGCTAATATGAGCAATTTTAGTCCTTTTTCCACGTGTAGGAGCTTGAATTACATATAAAGGTTTCATATGAATGGGAAATGGTGTTTTCCATGTTTAAATTATATGGGGGTCACCTAATTATATGTTTTTGTCTTACAACCCCATAGTTTTATAGATAAAACCCATGTCTCCACCATACTAGACCAGTCATTCAACACTCTACCTGCTTTATTTCATATGTGTGCAAGTGATATTCACATTAAAAATGTTGTATTTTATCTTTTTTAAAGATATTTTTTATGGGAATAATGCATTTTAAGGTTTATTTTATGTTTATCTTCCAATGACACCCTTTTCCCATTCTTATTGCTCTATTCTAAGAAACTCACTACCCATACATATAGTCAATGCACACCTATAGGGTCCTATTAACATCATTATGATTTTAAGAGAGATGGACATGTTTTTATAAATTATTGTAACTATTAATGTTGTGTTATGGTGTTGGATATGAGCATACAAGTTTCATATGCATGGGAATTTCATGTTTCACATCTAGCTCACTGTAATGCATCAAAACATCCACCTACAAGTGGTTGAGCAGGGCACCAAAGGACGCTCTCATGGAAAATATGAAACCAATTGGAACATTTTTAAACCTTGGTATGAATTCAAATCCTTGAAAATACATACAAATTATCTGAAGAGCAAGGGAAGTGTGAAACCAACTTGAAAAGGCAATGGACTATGTTTTGGTCTCTTGTCCCTAAAATGGTAAAACAAAGGCCTAAGATGTTTTTGTAGGTATATTTCAAAATGATTGAAGGGTGTTTCAAAGCATAAAAATGGGTTATTTTGATAACCTCTATCACAAAAACGAGTCTTCAAAAGGTTTAAGTTGAAAGTATTAGTTAAAGATAGTGTTTGAGAGCCTTAAAGTTGCTTCTAAAATCATTGAAACCTTACAATGATATCTATAGGTTTTGAGCCTTAAATGATTTTTGATATCTTAAAGAGAAAACAAGATAAACTCTCATGTTATAATGGTTACATTGAATAAATAGTGTATGAATGATCATTAAGGTCACCATTATGATGTTTGATACATGTTTTTAAAATAGCATGGACACCTATAGGTGTCACTCCATAGGAAATGTTGACCAATAGATAGGGTAGGCAAATCAGTGAGCAATTATAAATGTTTTAATTTGGATTTGAGACACTAAAACTAGTATAAAAGTATAAGTATGTTTTTAACCAAATTAATAATTAGGAGAGGTCTATTAGACATAGTCTTAAACCTAAAGTATGCTTATGCAATATTTTTAAACAAATACTCACCTATAGTTGGGCATATAGGTAGAGCACCAAGTAAACTGAGTTATTAAGGTGCTCATATCTCAAGGATAAAATAAATGGGTCTTAAATCATGAATAAATAATCTTAGAAAGTATCAAGGACTTCTAGAATTTATATTAAAGGAATAATCCATACATAACTACTTAAAGGGTTTTTTTTTAGAAGAAAAAAGTAAGAAACACAATAAGCTAGATGAATGGTGATAGTGAGTTAGAGAAAAGTAGTGTAGGTATAAAACATAGCTTGTGTAGCTATGAATATTACTTTAATTTTTCATAGTAAACTTGAAATATTCTCAAACACTATACATTATCGTTAAATTTTCATTAGCATCTACAGGTGTTACTATCATAGTAGAACACATTCAAGAACAAGATACTCAACCTTATGAATTCAATGGTATGGAGAGTGATTGAGGGGTTAGATTGTTAGAATAAAGATTTTATAAATTATAAAATGGTCATGAAAATTTATAGGGGAATTTTACAATGAATATGGAATAGAGGAGTGGCTCATGTTAGTAAAACATGGTCTACACCAAGAAACCCTACATACAGTGCTTTTACTAATGGTCTGCCTCAATTTTTAACACTTTTAGAGGATGTAATCATATGATAAAAGGATATATTATTTTTAAATATGTCATAAACACTTGAATAATCCCATAATTTTTTTTTGGATAGATAAATAGGGAAAGTACCCCCTATTTTATCTTAGATAGGGGATACTTCCCCTCATGCAAACCCTACATTTTGAAGAAGAAAAGTAAAGTTCATGAACCAAAAGTTTGGGATGTATTACAAGGATTTGTGTATATATTAATAAAATATAATTAATTATGTAAAACCCTCCATATAAGTAATAATTCCAATAGGAATGTCCAAACACCATAAGTTACAGTCATGCTTAAAAGCAAGGAATAAACCTAGAGGCAAAATGGAGGGTCACTCTCAGTTCTAGATTGAAATGAGCATTACCATGAGTTAAAAAATGTTTTAGGGAACATAATAAATGTTTTTAAGATAGTTATATTTAGGGGAACCCATAAAAAAAAAACCACCTTGAGCTTCAAGGACAAGGCAGACCTATTAGGAAATGTGCAAGCCTAATGCCCAAATGAGAAGTCATTGTCAATTATAGAACTAGGTGAGACTTAAAATGCATATAAATTTTTTTATGGGATATAATTAGGTGTTTTGGGGATATCAGGAGGTAAGGAAAATCCATAAAAAGTTAGTTTGGCCCTAATTTGTAGTTAGACCTACATGAACATGACTGGCCTAGTTTTAAATGATGAGTCACTTTCAACTCTAATCTTTGGAAAGAATTGTAATGAATTTTAACATGTTCATGGGGTCTCAAAAAATGTGTCCAAGCTTCCAAAATGCAAAATAAACCTTTGACAATCTATTTTTGGCTCATAAATCCTTTAGGCCTATTAGAATGAAGGAGATAAGCTCGATAGGCTAGGTTTGAGTACTCATATCTTTCTTGAGGATTTTCATGGGTGATAATGGAATTCTATCATGTTATTATGGGTCTTGAAGGCCATGTTTGTTTAATTTTTCTATAGGTTATATCTCATAGTTTTATGAATGAACCTTAAGAGTGAAAATAAGCTAAAACCCTTGTAAACCCATGCCTGTGACCAATTTGTGGAAATGAGGTTGGATATGCACCAAAATTAAATATTTTGGCCATGAAAACTTTTTAACCTTTTATAGGATTCACTAAAGCTACTTCCCACCAAGATGATTTGTATGGACTTGTACAAAGATGGTATTTTTGACCATTTTTTGTATTATACAAGATACAAGAGGAGTTGAAAGGTGAAATAAACTTTTAAAAGAAGATATAGAATTTATATAACCCTTAATTTAAATTTCATACCAAATATAAACTCCTAAGTGTCCAAAATAGGTGTTTTAACTTAGTTTATCAAAATTAGCATAGTAGACAAGCTAGGTAGAAGTGTGAAAACTTCAAGTGGATGGATTTTTAAGGTGTCACTAATAATTCTAAGGATATTTAGGGACATAAAATTTTTAATTAACTTAATTTTATGTTTTTTCATTAAAAAATAATCTATTTTTGGAAGCCACGTGTGCAGGGTGCATTAAAGGAGTTTTTTTGGACTGTAGATGATGATTGTTCCTTTCTAGGTGATTTCAGATGACCAAACCTATAACCAAATCATAAAGAGGCATGTATTATGTACTTAAACTTAATTACAATCATAATAACTAGTCACTAATCAACTATAAGGCATTCAAAAAGATCTAATCATGCAGGCATTTTTTCATAGCCAAAATGAGGAGTTTCTTGCCACTTTTCATGAAGTTTATGACTATCAGATTGGGACTTTTAGCTCCTAAACATGTATGGTTAATCCCAAATACTCTTCTCATGTAAAAATAACTTATATTATCATCTTTATAAGTTTAATTTTGAACTTTTTACTTCTCTCTTCTCCTCTCTCTCTCTCAAGTTCTATAAGAACTAGCCATTTTGGCATTGTATTGGATATTCCACCTGATTATGGAAAAACCATGATAAAATCTAGACCTTTTGATAAATAATAATATTTATGTTTACCTCCTCCATGACTATTCCTAGTGTGTTCATTTGAAATGTTTGATTTTGTATAAGTGAAGACTATGGATTCCTTAGCATGTTATTTCATTCTATCATCTATTTAAAGATGGAAAGTTTCTTCTTGTAGGGCATGTGAAGTGTTCTAGGAAATGTCTAAAATTTAGTGAGTAATAATATTCATTAGTGACCTCATAGGAATATTTTATATTCCTTCTAGCTTTTACATTTATTCATAACCTCACAATATAACATTGATGTGAGAAGATGAAGATTGGAGAAGTGTATTTTTAGTTTGTCATTTGATTTCAAGTGCAACATGCATATGGTTAGATGGCATCATGTTATGTGGTACATCACCTCCTTTAGGTTAGTTTTCTTTCAATTATCCTTCTCCATTTTCACCCCCAAGTTTTAGTAATAATTACAATCAAAAGTGGTACATCAAGGGAGCTATCCCTATCTAGAGAATCATCTCATACCATAGGCTACCCATAAGCCTAGAGGTGATTCCATTGTTCCACTTGGATGAGGAGATAGTTTCATCTCCTCAAAGGGTGAAAATCTAATGATAAAAGGCCTTATATCATATCTAGCTATAAGGAAAGTAATGATTTTCAAACTATCTAGGTTGAATGGTGAGGAAATCCCCATACTTGTTAATGGGATGTTCCTCAAGTTTTGTTATTAGTCTTCATCATGTTCTTATTGTACATAGTAGGCTAGATTTTGTCTTATTCCTCTAATTGATTTTGAACATGATTAGTTATGTGTTACTTTATCTTTTTGTCTTTTGTTGTGTGTGTGTTTTCCTTTCTTATCTTTTCCTTATTATATTTTTGTGTCTCATTGAGTTTCAAAGTTTGGAAGGTATTGAGTAGAGTTAATGTACAGATCAAAGTTTCATTTTCTAAGTCTTCAAGATCAAGTTATAGATTTATGATTTCTCTTAACCAGTAATTTGGTTAAGCCAATTGATTCATTAGAAATGTTGACCACTTTTAAGTCTTAGACCTAGAAATGGGTCAACCTAATGTCCTTGAAGTCCTAATCCAAGATTATTATCCCTTATTATTGTTATTCATCTTATGAGTTTAGGGTGTTCAAATAATTCACTATATTTTTATGTTATAATATGTTCAGTGTTCACCATATCATCTATTCCAACTTGAGTCAATTTTTTTCATGATGTTTGATCATGTTTAATGGCCCTTGATCATTTTTATGGAGATCTAACATGCAAAAAATGCCATGGTGAAGATGGACTGAGATGGTAATTTAACGAAGAATCATGAATACCTTTGTTCTGCCTAATAACATAAGGTATGTTCACTTTCAATCCTTAAATAACATCATGAGAAGTGTCTTTTGGTAAAATTTAGGTATTTAATAGATAATAAAGTTCTCTTCATAGATATTAGTCTTGATATCCTTTCCATATGTCCTTTTAATGTCATGAGTACGTGTTAAAGTCAATATTTTTGATCATAATGAGGCCTAATTTTAAACTTATACACCACTAAAACACCTTCCATACCTTGAATGGACCTCATAAGCTTCATTATACCATCACTAAAACATCTCATGCCCTATTGATCCCATTATCACCATGGTCAATGCCGAATCCTCCCTAATGGGCCCCACATGTGCTATTTTGAGACTTTTCAACTCCCATAGTTCATACCATCAGCTTAAAAACATCACATGACTCTTATTTTCCCTCCATAATACCTAATAAGGATGTATTTTGGTCTGAAGTAAGAGAAAATTTAGAGAAATTATAGGTTTTTAGGGTTTCCCAAGTGGTATGGATCTGTACAATATAAACTAATTGAGATGGATTTAGGGATTTGTAGAGGGAGGTCATTAATGGAAAGTAGGGGATAAATAAAATTGTTTAAATGTAAATTCCACTCAAAACCAACCTACCTTGTCCTTGAGATCATTGGTAGAATTGATGATATCCTCATGTTTATGCTCAAATCATATAGAGGAGAGGGAATAGAGGCTCAAGATTTTAACTAGGGGAAGTACACTCAATCAACTTCCACCCATGGGAATTTATTTCTAGATTTGTCTCACAATCTATGTGAACATTCCTTAAGAACTTAAGGTATATATATGTCATCTTTATCTGCACAGGCCAAGTTGAACATAATGGTTTTCATTGATTCTTAGCTTGTTTGGTCAAACTAGTAAGTGATCTTATTTCTTAAAGACCTAAAGGGACATATCATGGAATTTTTAATTCTTGAATCACATGTGTGAGCTCATGGAACCAAAAAACCTTCAATACTTTCATAGTGTGTAATCTACAGGTAGGTCTATGTATTGAACATAGGTTGAGTGACCTCATCAGAAGGGGTTCACAATGTTAAAATATTGATGGAGTGTTTCAAGTTTACCCATGGCCCCTTACTCATATTTGGTTTTCAAAATAATTATCTCAATTTTATTCAAATAAAAGGTCCTTATACATATATGAGGTTCGTTATCCATCAATATTGTACGTTATTTAGAGTTGTGCTTAGAGCCTTCAAATGCAAATAAGAACATGAAAATGAGGTGTTAAAGTCATAATATGTCATCATCATGTCCTTGGTATTAGGTTTCTTAGAATCCATGATGGTTTAATAGCCATAGAAACCAATCTCCTTGCCTCTAAAACCACACAATCAATTTTAGTAGAGATTAAGTTTTTTTGCAAATATTAAGGTTTATCAAAGATTCTTAGGTTGCATTTTTGACTGTGTATGTTTCCTTTCTACCTCTAAAGTGGTATATTTTTATGAGTATATGGGTTAGGGTATCTAAGGTGTCTATTGGTTTCCTTAGAAGGGTTTTTATTCTTCAATCCATCACATTTTCATACCTTACCATTTCATTTTATTTCCCATGGCCATTGTCGCTGTGTTTTCAACTTGTTGTTCATGTCCCACCCCATACCAACCCAATAGTCATCTTCATTGACTCCTCCAACCTTAATTCCAATATATACCATGAAAATAAAAATTAATACCCCATTGGAATCAAAAATTAAAATTAAATCATGGAATTTCGGACTTATATGGTCATACACCTAATTAAGGAGGCAAATAACCACCTATAACCAGTCATTAAGGCCTGGTATAGTAGAGTCTCTAAGAACACTATGTAGACCATTGAAATTCATGAATATAGATATAATAATAATAATAGGGTATGAATTAAAAATAGATAAGTGAATATTTTAATGTGTTACTAGAGTTTAAATAAATGTAGACCACTCTTATCTCATACAAACTTAATACTTAAACCCTTTCATATAGTCAATATAGGTAAATGAATGCACACAATAGTGTCAATGCATATGAAGAGCCACATCTTACTTGTGGTGAAATAAAACAATAATGCAAGGATAATTAGGGCTCATAATAAGTTAAGGTATAAAACACCAATGATCACTACATCTAAAGAGCAAGAGAACATCAAAATAGGCTTGAGGACACACAGACCTACTCAGACATAAACCCTAAACTTGAGGAGGGGAGTGTATATAATAATAAAAAAGGTTGAAAAATCACCATATGAGAGTTTATTTATTCATGAGACATGTTATGGGAACTTCATTATCATAATAGTCTCAAGAAATAAAGGAGAGGACCATAATCACAATTTTCATGCCCAATCACTCAGTCAGCAAGTAGTCCACTCCTAGTCTAAGTAAAATGATTGTTTGAGGCCTTTATAGGCATGGAAAAGCCTCAATATTTATTAAAAAATTGTCATAATTACCATTTAAAGTTATATGTGTCTATATTTTGTCCATAAAAATAGTGGGTATGTACACTATTTTGTCTCAGACCAAGCCTCATCTATGATAGTAAATTCTAGGCTTAAAGGGTGAATCCATGCCTCAAAGGGTTTGAAGATAATTTAGGATCCAAATATGGTTTTTTAGTAGTTATAAATGATTTTTATGGTCCCCATAATTCATCAAAGGTAATCAAAATCTCATTTTAATTAAAATTACCTTGAGAACAAATCAATGTAGATAGGCCTCAAGCCTTAACTCAAACCATGTTTCCATCTTGGAAAACCCCTAGATCTTTCTAACAAGTTTAATGGCCATTAAAGGTGTGGAAATATGTGTTATAACTTGATAATAAGGTTTCATGTGTAAATAAGTGGTAAAAAGGTCAAAGTGTCTTTAAAACCCTACTCAAGCCACTCAACCTATACACAGTCAACTTGAGAGCCAACTTCAAGTGCCTCACACACTTCATCGCATAGATGCTCATGCCTAAATAACTTAGGGAAGTTTAAGTATCCATATGGGATAAATATACATGAATTATTGGTTGGTATTATGGGGCTAACCTTTATGATAAATCCTTAAAAAAATAGCTTACAAAAATTTGTCTACAGATAACTCGAGTGCCACCTTATAATGCTCCTATCTCTACACACCCTTTACATGGGACCCTAAGATATTCATGGAAGATGATGAGGTTAGTTCACTATAATTTAAATGTCATTTTTTCTAGTTTGGATGTCTATATGATATGAACCATCATTAAGATGGTAGATGTCTCAAACCATGCATAAACCCTAAAAGTGACCTAATGGTGGATTTTGGCCTCAAAACCCATCCAAATGAGGTGTTTTGACCCTAAAATTACCTTTAAGGTCTCCTTGAGTATGATAATCATCATAGTGACTCTTTAGTTGATATGTGTATGATTCAAACCATATCAAACAAGCCTGGGAGGGTTAGTTTAAGCCTAAAATCAAGGAGATGGGAAGTGTTTTTATACATAATGAAGTTAGGGAGGGAAACTAAGTCCTAACTAATATAAATGAGCCATATATGAGCCATTTTTAGAGACCTAAATGATTAGTTCTATTATAGGTAGGCATAGGTGTTAAGAATGATGGTTGTGTGCACTCATATGGGGTTAAGAGGATTGATTAATCTAGTTTTGATACTTATAGAGGTCTCTAAGGTAGTATTCAAGTTGAAATCAATGCAAGAGTGCTCAAAATCCTAGGGTTTTGGCCAAATCTTGAGATCTAGATCTATAGATAGGATATCCTATCACCTCCATTAGGATTTTGCCATTAAAAAGTGGATTAGACACAAATTTTGGGATCAAATATGACTCAAAACTTCTTGGAGGGGATCATCATGGTGCTTATAATCCTTTAGGTAAATTTGAACCCTAAGAGAGTCTCTCAGTTGGATATTTTAGTCTATAAACACCCTCACACTACTCAAAAAACATGTTTCTCACCCAAAGAGCATCTTAAAATGATCACCATAGTATGGATTATATAAATGGGGAGCCAAGAACTTTAGGGAAGTTTGAGAGGTCTATATTCATGTATTTGGTATAATTGGTTTAGAGATTCAAGCCCAAGTCTCTATGAGCCATCATAAGACACCCAAACACTCTTAAACCCCTTTAAACCCTAATACAAACTTAAATAGGGATAGTTGGTGATAAATTCATCCAAACATTCATGAATTTATTGAAAAACACCTAGAACATATTGCCAACTTAGAGGAGCTCTTGACCATAGAATCTGATTATATGAAGGCTATATAGACACCTCTAGAAAGTAGAAATTTGTATATTCTTGAGTATAAAATGGGTTGAAAAGCCTAAATAGGAGTTATAAAATATGGGAAGGTAAGTTTAAGACTAATTATACTCCTTTAATGTAAGAATTATCCATGGAGATACATGTAAGTATCTTTGTTAGATCCTCCTAAACAATCAGTCTATGAAGCTAGTTTAAATAGCCAAGACTTACAAGGCAAAGGAGTTATAGGTGAAGGATAATTGAGAAAATGTTTAAGTGTTTATTTAAATGGGTATTAAAATAAGATTTTAATCTTCTAAAATTGCTTGGATGATGGTTTTAATTGTTTAAAGTCTTCAAATAATGAATATGGAAAAAATGAAGTACTTACAAATGAGGCCTATTTGATTAGCTAAGGGAAGGTCCTATTGTGTGTATAAGGACAATAAAATATTAATGTGCTACCATGGAACTTTTTAAATACCCATTCAAGTGATAATATCCCAAATTGGAGACCATTGTGAAAGGGTGGAGATAGTTTCATGGACCAGTCAACATGCACATTGAAGGAGAGACTGCTCAACACCTCTTAGAGGCTTAATAACACCCCATGTACACCATGTAATTGATATTGGAGGTAATATTTGAATATTTTTATAATTTTTAGGACTTTAATGAAGTAAAATGTAAGATTTAAAACCTCCACACTTCTCCTCAATTCTAAAATGGAGTTATTAAAGGATATCATTGCATGAGGGGAATGAATATGATTATTGTAACTACCATGTAAAACCTTGGCCTCACTCATTGCCTTTCCTATTCCTATAATATTATCTCTTCTCTCTAAAACATTATATCTAAGTAGGCATTGAGATATTATTTTCTTATCCCTTAGTTGGGTGTACCAAAGCTCTACCAAAATTACCTTGCACTCTTTGAATCAATAGAAAGATAGTTGCAAATTTATTGGTTGATTATTAGTGTGCCTTATGAGAGTTTATTTATATAATATATGTTTTTTATTATAATATATAGGTCCTTTTATGCACTTAAATTAATTTTATTAGTCTATGCAAGTTATGTGAAGTTTTGACAAGTAGAGGTGTCACTGAAGTGTCATGAACTAATAGTGTCTTTTGCAGATCTAAGTTCTTATCCTTCAAGTTGAAAAACTCTCATTTAACCTTTACATGAAAAATTAATGATTATAAATTAATTAATATGTCTGATTAATTGTGGTATTCATCAGGTTCATTAGTGTGTTTAGGAAAAAAGCCAAGAAAGGATCTTCAATCATTAGTACATCACCACTTTAGTGTAGGTCCTTTTACAAGTTTTCATCTCTTTTACCTTTTCATTATAATAGGATTAGGTATTAGAGAGAGTATTGAAGTTAAAAATTAGGGGATATATCTCCATCAAAACTAGAGGTTTGACATGTACCTTAGGTAGCCCACAACCTATAGGTCAATCTAATGTTAGTCCAAGTTTGATGAGGGTTTGAATAGTCTTACTTCAATAAGGGTGAAACCTGGGTATCTAACACTATTATGGGAAGCTATATCATTCCTATAGATAATTATTAATTTTATTAATAATCCTTTATCATTATCTAAGTAGGACCTAGTGATGATTCTTAATATTCTAGGTTCATGAGAAATTCAATATTGCACAAAATTAGAGTGGATCCTCCATCTATAAGAACCTGTGTAAGCTTATGGTTTGAAATGGATATTTATATAAATAAGTGATAATTATGAAGAGGGACATATTGGTGGCATATACTAGGCATTGAATGTGATTTTTTGTGATGGAGACAAATGACCCACCAAAGATTGGAATTAATTGGTGTCAATATCCCTGAGAAATTTCAACTCATGTAGGATATGATTTGATATTTTTTGATGAAAAATAGAAGCCTTGAGAAGATTTATGATAAAAATTTGAGTTGGATTATTCTCTAACTAATTAATAAGGCCATATCTTTTATTAGGAAGATTTGGAGATTTCTTAGGGATAGTGATTTGTTGATATGATGAGGAGGGTGAGTTTTTTAGAGGTGATCCAAAAAGTGTTATTTTACCATGTCTTATGGTAACTACATAATCTAAAATGGACATGTAAATAGTAAGGATAGGATAAGGAATATTTTAGGGATTCTAGGGACTTTTGATTTTTATTATGTTGATGTGGTGGTATGGGACATAGTGGTAATTAATTTTATTAGAACTAGAAGATTGACCTTAATCCCTTGGTATTTTCTTGCATTTTTTATCATGATTTTCTAGGGGATTCTAAAATATTATTAATTGATTATTTTTATATTAGTTTCAATGGATTTCACCTTTAATTTCTATCGCTCATTTTTCTATCAAATCTTAGAAGAAATGATGTAACTGTATATAATTTTCAATATCATGCCCCTTCACATGATGATAATGAAAAAAAAATCATCTTTACAATACCAATCAAGGCATAAATTATTGTCATCCAAAGGTATGATTTATAAGAGAGTGATCATATTAACACTAATTAATTTCTTTAGGGGCATTTCAACTAGCACACCAAGACTTATAAGATGATGTTTCCACATTATTAGCCTTGTTTTCCCTTTTATTACATAAATGTTGGAGATATTTTGAATTTTGATAGTAGGGGAAGTTATTTTTACCATTTTTACATGTTTGAAATTAGTAATGGCATCCTAAACCATAACCAAATTATTATTTTTATTGAAGATATTGGGCTTACCCAAAACAACATTATCCTAATTTTGATTTTGTTCATTTCAGGTATATAACATGATAGTGACCCCTTCGATAAGGGATTTTTAAATTTGGATATCCTTTTCTATAATTTCATTAAATGAATTGAAAATTGTAATTTTAATTTGTATTTCAATTTTTAATTAAGATTATTGATGAATATTTTAGCCAATTATTTTTTAGGGATCATACATCAAAAGTGGCTAGCTAGGCTTCTCCATCACTATAAGAATGATGCAAGACTCTATCCACTCCTTTGTTTGGTATTATAGATATCAATTATGGAAATTTCATGTTCAATGTTGAAGTAAAAGTGTATCATAAATTTCTCTATTAATTCTTTAAATTTGGTAATGGACCCTTTAAGTAAATGCATAAACCATTATAAAGCAGGTCTTGTGAGACTTTTAGAAAAGAGTCAGAGCAAGTAAGCATCATTGTAAGTGACCTCATGACATGATATATAATAATATTGGACATGGTCATGAGGGTATCTTTTTCCCTTATATTTATAAAATTTTAGAAAGTTAAAATGTGTCAAAAAGGGTAACTGTAAAATATTCATATCTAGTGGGGATGTACAAAAGTATTCATATCCATATTTCATTGCCTGGGTATGAGGATCTATTTTTTCAAGAGTTTCCTTCATAATTTTCAAATATTTGGTGAATGAAATGTCCATTAAAGGATTATAATTATTTATTTACCTTAATTTTGCTTTAGTGGATCAATATTGATGTTTATAGGAATTATAATTTTTCTCCCAAGTGACATGGATTTATGAGATTCAAAGTGGATTTGAGATCATAGTGAGTTGATTTGTTGGGTGAGTTGGTCTAAATTATCCTTGAAGTCAAATATTCAACTATAAACCTTAATATATTTATTTTGATGGGCTTCTTATTCATTGGCTATTCTTATTCATGATCTAATAATTCAGGATTCCCCCATTTTGGTTTGTGACATGTTAGAATGGAGGAGTGTTAGGCCTAGATGGTACTTGGATTAGATGTTGTAAAAGGTTAGGATTAAACATAGGGGTAATTTTCCTCCCATTTTAATGACTTGGAATAATATTAGGTCTCAATTTTCCCTACTTTGTTTACCTAGTGTCCTTAGGATGTCATCTTCCCAATTTTATTCTTATGCTAAACTTAAGACTTTTAAATGGGTTTTGATCAGCATAGTAGACAATATATGATGATATAGAGGTTATAGGTGTTGATTTGATATAAGGTAGAAAGAAATGTATTTTTTTTAGAAATAAACTTGTCTTGGTTTTAACCCAGAATGGTCAAGAAATTTATATTGGATAGGATGATATTTGGATTTTTGAGATTAAAGACTATAATGATAAATTATTATTAATGTGTCAATTCTATAGATATTCAACCTAGAAAGAATACTAGATGATAAGATAACTAAGTGCCTATATTCACACTAGAAATATGACAAATGGATAAAGCTAGTTGTGAATAAGTGAGATGATAATATGATAATGTTCTAGATGAAATCTAATAGAGTTATATACTTTGGTAATATTAAATAAAAGTAATATATATTGGAATAAATGGAGTGATGATTAGGATGAAAAGAGGATATATGAAAACTATAGCTCAATCACAAGGAAAATATAATACTCAAGATTTTGGAAAATGGAATGGAGAAAGGGATGGTCATGAGAAAAGATATAGATCATTTAAAATAAGTCATATATGGGATTAGTGTATCCTAAGGATTCTTCTAGGTGTTTTCAAAAAATTTATAAGGTTGAATTGAATCAAAAATAATAATAGTTTATTAAAACACACACATAATGATGCCAATTATAAGCCCTAATATTTAGTAAAATTGGGAGTGTAAATCGATGATTGAATCATTTAATGGCTTTGTGGGTGAGGTTATAGGTTGTTTATCTATTAAAAATTATCCAAGCCCTCTCAAACCCATTTTAAATTAATAACCACTATGAATGATGATATTGGCCCTATTAGTAAGTCACCTATTATGTTTCAAATCTCTTATGCTAGGCTAAATAAGGCTTACTAGTGGAATCCATAATATACACTAAGTACATGGGGCCCAACTCCATATAAGGTGTTGTCTAATTCTTGGGTCAGAGAGTTAACTCTTTTCCTTCATGAAAGACCTATATGGGGTCAAACACTTGGCCTAATGATATTTTTACTAATTATTATACTCTAATAAAACATGAAGTGTGGTCGAAGGTGCGGTGATGAAATCTATGTCACCAACCCCTAAAGACTAGGCAAGTGTGTGTGAATGAATTCCATGTCACATTATACCCTATAAAATAAAATTTATTAGGTGACACATAGGCACACATTTTTTTATTTAACCACTTATTTTATTTTTCAAGATAAAAAAAAAAAAAGAGATCTAAAGTATTAAAAATTCCTAAATCTTAAACCACATCTTGGTCCTATAAGTAAACAAGTTATAAATTTGATTTGTGGTCTTCTACTTTTTTGTCCTACACCAAAAGTTTTTAGTAGTATTTATAGGTAAAATTTACCTTTTAATTCTTAAAAAATGCTTTCAAAATCCCTTACAAAAATGCAAAATCACAACTAATTAGGTCAAAACCACAAATAGGAAAAATGTGATTTTGTAAGCAGTTAATGAGCAGTTATCATGCAATTAGTCATTCAAAATCACTTATGGATTATTCAAAATCACAACTACCAAATAGAAGCATAGAACTTTAGAAGTGATAATTCAATTCTTACCCAAATAGAATAAAGATTTTTTAATTAGAATGTAAAAAGGTTAGTAAGTTTATATTAAATTCTATCATATACATGTATTATAATAATCATATAAGACAAAATCATTGATAAGATTTTGAAATCACTTATTTTAATCAAAATTGATATTTATTATAATTTTTTTTAAGAAGATTAATATATAAAATGTACAAAAGTACTAAAACTACTTATAAGATATAGTAAAAAAACACTAACTATTTACAGGACAAAAGATAGACTATTTACAGGTAAAGACAAAAATTAGACAATATAGCATTTATTAATTATCTATTATCAAAATCATAATTCAAAATAAAAATATATACTTACTATAAGTGATGTTGAATAATATGCCAAAAAGGTTATTTTAGGAGGTAATGACCTTATTTGGATAGACATTCCCCTTTCTTGCAACTAAATCAAGGTAAAAAAGAAAGCAATAAGGTTATCAGAGAACCAAATCATAATTTTTATAAGTGAGATTATATCTAAATGAAAACCACAACTATCAGAAGGAATATCACTAATATAAATCAATATCACAAATTACAATAATTGATTTGTCCTAATGTAAAATATCTAGTTGTTTTGGGACTGGGAAAATTTTGTTTTATTCCTATAAGGTCACAAGATTAGTCAAGGACAAAAAAAACCAAAAGGAGAAAAAAATTAAATTTTAACTAGATAAATAAGTTATTGAAGTATATCTCAAGTAAAAGCCACCACTAATAAAATAATCATAGATTATAGTTAAAAACATGACTTCGTATAAGTGATTTTGAAAAGGGTCACTAAATCAACAAGTAGGCTAATAGTTAGTGGTTAAGTTCACATGGTCAAGTAAAAATCATAACTGTTAGTTAAAAACCATAGATTTAAAATCACCAATTATATAACAAAGTCATGACTCTCCTAGAATGTGAAAATTTTGAAAATTTTAAGCCCAATCTCTTCTTAACCTATCTTGTAAGCTAATTTTTTCACACCTCACACACATAATGGTTATTCCAAAGGGGGTCTCCCACTTTGGTCACCAATATATGATTTTTGAAATTTGAGAAATATATCTAAATACATAAAATTAACTAAATCAACTCAAAATTCACAAGAACATCAATGAGGGAGAATGAAGAAGGAATCAAAAAATAATCAAAATGCTCTTATTGTTACCTTGCTTATTTGAATCTTCCCTCCAAGATCTTAAAATGTTTATCCAAGGATAATTTGATTGTATGATATTATATTTCAAGATAAGGCGGATTTGAGACTTCAATATGGATGTAAAGGGATTGATGGCTTTAGATGCAAAGAAGGATTATGGATGTTATGAGAGAGTATGGAGAATTTGTGAGCTTGTATATATTTACAATTAGTCTAACCGAGGATTTTGCTTGGTTATTTATAGGGCTGGTGGGGAGATTAAAAAATAATTTTAAATTATTAAGAATACTATAGATTTAGAGGATTTTATAAGAATGGAGGGATTAGAGGAAGTTTTTAGAGTTAGATAAATCTAGATTTTATTAGGGATTACAAATGATTAGATTAGGGGTTTAGAATCGGATTAGTAAGAGGATTATTAGAGTGATAGGGAGTAGGTTTGTATAAAAACCTATGAATAGGTTGTCTAGGTGAGGTAAGTAATATATTTTAAACTTATAGTTGTCAATTGGGAAAGTGGTTATTAAGTGAAGTAGGATTAATAGGTTAATGGAGTATTAATGGGATAATCAATAGATTAATATGGTGTGTGGTGTATAGAAAGGTTAGTATGGTATGAGATATATATAGTGAGAAGGGGGATTATATTTTCAATTATGAAAAGGGGTATTTATTTAAATGGAATTAGTTTAAATAATTATCAAGTTTAGTTGAATAATTAAGGAGAGAATATTTAGATATATATGCTCATTTTTATTAGTTTTACTCTTATATGATTGGTTTAATTTATTTTTATTTTTTTAGTGATTATTGTTTTAGTTTCACATGTGTGAGTAATATGCATAAATATTATGCTGGTGGAATGATATGGGGTAGGATAAGTAGATTGGATTAAATCTAGTGTGTCATGATGGGAACTTATTACACAATTTCATGATACTATCCTTATCACTCCACTAGATATGGTGGTTATATATATATATATATATATATATATATATATATATATATATATGGTCCATGATTGGAGATATTATTCTTATTTGGGATGCCTAAGTAGATGATTTAGTATAAAGTTATTTCTTGGTTGTTTTGGTATATAATATGATTGGTTATTTTAACATGGTTCACATGATCCAATAATGACTCAATATTATTTATTTTACTCCAAATAGTATTACCATAGATAGATACTTATCTTAGTAGTGTACCCTTGTCATGATTGGTGCTCCTTATTTTTATCTTAGCATGATTTAGACATTGGATGGATACTATAGGTATCATACTCATATCATAAAATTTTGGATTTTAGTGGTTTGGACAGATGTGTGTGATGGTGTGACTTATTTCTAGATGACTTGTGTCCTTAGTTTCTCATGTTAAGGGATATCTATGTTTCATTTGCTACCTTATGAGATTGATTAATGGGAATTAGTTAGAAAGTATGGATTTATGCAATAATTGTGTTCCACATTATATGTATTTCTAGTAACTATAATGTTTCATTAGGTAATAACACTATTATTCACATGGTATGTATACTATGGATTTTCACTTTTCACCATGGTTCTTATTTGCCTCAAGATAACATACATATATTTTGTGAGATTATGTAGTTGATCAATGCCAAGTATGGTTCCTAGTGTTGGATGACCACTATGATTATGGTGGAATTCAATACATTAGTTATGAGGGATCAAGGATGATGATTTTATAAGAGGGGGAGTATGTAGAACCCATGCTATGCCACTATGCCCTTATCAATCTATTAAGATCATTCAGTTCTTTGCATTCATAGTGTACCTTGTAATGTGTGTGATCCCTAGAGTTGGCCATTATATATAAATTCTTATATTTATTACACTTTTTAGCGGCATGGATTTCATGATAATTTTAACAAACATCAGGTTATGGATATTTAAATTAGTCTAAAATTACACATGTTATATCTTGATCTAAATTAGGTTACCCTTATTTCTATCTCTATATTTATTGTCTATCATCCTATCATCATGTGGAGATTAATTTTATATACAAATTAATATTTTGATGTAGCTAAAGAGTTATAAAACTTCTATTTACTATTTAACTCAACTTTTGATGGTTGCAAGGTCTAACATTTAAATTGGGCATTTTTTCAATGATTTTATGTGAGAGATTCCACCATTTAAGGATTATGTGGTTTATTAATAACTTAATGATTCAAGGCATCATATAATGTTTTCCACCTGTGATGATTGGGAGAGAATTAAGAAAAACTTTTGAGTCAATTCTTATGTTGAAAAATCTTGTAGGAAGGCCATCATTGATTAGGGGTCAATTATTCCATGTCTTTCATATATTCAACCACCCACTTGTTAATATCACTTAAGTTTCAGATGTATTCATTTTAATGATCCTATTTAGGAATGGTGGATAATGAGCTTATTCATAATAAGGTTTTATATTATAAATAAATATTTTTATTTTCATAACTGAAGATTATTAACTGGTTAACTACCTTTTTTTGGATCTTTTGGGTGTCATTTTATAAATTCTATCTTGTCCATATGTACCAAGAGGAAAATTATATGGTGGATAGCCTTGAAAACTTTGGAGTAGGTGATGAATGGTTTGTCACATGGGATAATCCTGATCAAATCCCAACCTAAATTCTAAACACTCTTAATAATAATTATAATCAATCATCATAATAAGTTGGATAGGCATGCCCTAAAGCTAGCGTTAATGAACATCATGAAAACTTGGTTGAGTAATGATTCTCACTTAAAATTTCCCATTAGATCCATTGTTAATAATAATTGGTTTGAATTCTCTAAAAATAAAAATATAGAGGCTAAGTTAAATGGAAATAATTCCTGCAACAAGCTAACCATGGGGGGGGGGGGGAATAGAGACCATCTTGAACCACTCTTGTGCTCAGAATTCCAAAATAACAATAAAGTGTGGAAGAAACTTTGTATATAATGTTTTTCTTCTTTCATGTAATGCATTTTAAGAAATGATGAAAACCTAACGAAGGATTTCATTCTTGCATGGAATAATTAAATGATCATAATGAGGGGATTGAGAATAGTTATCTCAGAGGAAAGCATTAATGAGGTGATAGGCATGTATTTTAATGGGATGAAAGCCTTTAGAGATAATAGTCATAATATTAAATTAACACAAAAAAAATTCAAAACTAATGAAGTTATGAAGATAGACAAAAAGAGTTTCCCTAGGATTAACTTTCCCAAGTGATGGCCAGAGATTTTCCTACAAGTGATTAAATACCTTTATTTGGAAGGTAAGTTCACTATGATTTTCTCTCATCACTTCCTTATCCTTAACCATTTAAAAGGATATAAAATAGTTTTTCCTTTATTTTTTCTTAAATCTTTGGAAATCACCACAGAAATAAAAATGACATAATTCACCATGGCCTGATATATTTGTTGTTACAAAAAGGTGAGCCTCTACCAAGTAAAAGAACTTACCTTGATAAATAAATTCCTATTGACATCTGCATTCCCCCTAAAAAAGAGGAAGCCTCGCCCACCCCATACTCCTTCACCCCCTCAACCAACCTAGACAAAAACCTACATAAATGCTTATTATCCCCTTCCCCATCCTTTGCCAAAAAATGCAAAACTAGCACCACCCCTACCAATGAGGCATCTAGTCATAAGGCACCCTAAATCTCACCTTTGAGGATTCTATTAGATAGTCTAGTATGGGACTTGGTGTCTTTTTGGATAATCTTGAGAATGTTAGGATGGCCATGTTGGACCTTATTGATAACAAGAGTAATTTGAAAGTGGAAAATATGAATCTTAATAAAGACTTGGACATGGTGATGAAGATGCAAGACACCCCACTAGAAAAGATGATTGAACTAGTAGTGATATCAGAGGAGACTCCCATCACCTAGACCACCCCCAATCTAAAGGGACCCCTTGCTCAATTTAGATAAATTCCATCCACACCTATGTTGAAGGCCCTTGTAAATAAACTATGGGTAGAATAAACAAGGAACTACTGAAAGAAACTGGCCATGAGATGGAGCAAGATGCTACATAAAATAACACTAACTTTGAGGAGATATCTATTTCTAACTAATGCTTTAGTTGTGGTTTATTTATTTTTTGTTATCATTTTATTCTTTTTCAACTAAAGGCCTTCTTTGAAATGCAATTGATTTTTGGCTTATCTTTCATTATGTATTGTTTTTGTTTGGACTATTGGTTTTAGGATCCCTATAAAACCTACTTTATTCACCTTATCTAATAAATAAATCAATAAATAATAAAAAATATAAATAACTAAATATTTGGATGCATAGTGCCTAGGTAGGGGTAGCCATGTACATCTAATAAAAAATTCAAAGGATTAGGGAGGTTATTGGAAGGTTCAAATGGTGTAGAGGAGAAGAAAAGTTTATTTGAAGCTGGTCAATTAAATTTTTATCCATGGGTATGGGGGAGGCTAGTGTACCATATTATTAGAGATTTAATTCACCACCAAACTAGTTATTTCCTTAGTTAAAGGATAAAAGGCACTTAAAATATTAATGAAATCATTTTTTGCAATTCATTAGAGAAAGGGAAGAGATGATTCAATGTTGTTAATCTTGGATCAAGAGAGAAGAGGAGTGGAGTGAGCAAGAAAAAAAAAATAGGCACATTTAAGAAAGTGTAATTTTTGAGTTCATTCTTTCATTTTAACTATATAATGAATGGTTGAATGGATATACAATAGTTTTTTTAGCTTGTGTTGAATCATTTTCTCATGTTGGTGTATCAGATTAGTATATGATGTTGTTGGTTTTTTTTGCCTCTTAGCATTGGATTTAATATTTGTTATATATCCTTCTTTGCCTATTTTGTTCCACTATAAAATTTTGAGTTTATATCTATACTGGTTTTCTCTAGTCTTGTTTGGATTGTTTTCCTGCATGAAGGATGAAATGGGTGATTCTCCTTAATCCATGATCTTGTCATTTGTTTTGTTTTAGGTATCAATTATAGATTTTATTTTGTTCAAATTATATATAGCTTTAGGTCTATGATATTAGAGTCATTCCTTTTTATTTTCTAAGAATGGTGAAGTGGTAAATAAGAAATATAAACATATTTTGTTGTGAATGGCTTGGTATGGCACTATAGTAATATAAAGTAGAAGTATCCACCTATTTTTATATATACATAAAATAAAATAACACATATAGTTTTAAATGTCACCATCTTAGGAGAATTTATTTAATAGCATTTTGATATTATCTAGAAATGGTATAGTTTTTGGTGCATATATATATATATATATATATATATATCAATTCTCTTTTAGTGTGGTGCCACAACTAGACCATTAGCAATTAATTTTCTCTTCAATTCTATTCTAGTTGATTAAAATTACCAAATAATGTTACTCATAAGGTATATATATATATATATATATATATATAAATATATATATATCAATTCTCTTTTAGTGTGGTGCCACAACTAGACCACTAGCAATTAATTTTCTCTTCAATTCTATTCTAGTTGGTTAAAATTACCAAATAATGTTACTCATAAGGGATATATATATATATATATATATATATATATATATATATATATATATATCCCTTATGAGTAACATTATTTGGTAATTTTAACCAACTAGAATAGAATTGAAGAGAAAATTAATTGCTAATGGTCTAGTTGTGGCACCACACTAAAAGAGAATTGAGAATAATTTTCAATTGTTGGAGACCTGGGAAGGGAACAATAACAAAGTATAAATGATATACTTATCATCTAATTGATATGGCACAATAATATAACTGAATTAAATTTCATTCATTGGTGGCCTAGTATGGTGTAGTAGTAGTTAGATTTGTTACTAATTAACTAAATATATTAATATATATATATATATATATATATATATATATATATATATATATATATATATAATTCTATTCTAACTTATAGCTTTTTGTTGTAAACATAATTCAATCTTGGATAGGTGAGTGACATCCTTATCAATCTCGTGTGAAGAAGAAAAAAAAATTTAGATTATATGGGTGTGTTGTAGGTTGAATGGGAATTTTTTATATATTTAAATATATTTTATTTGGTTATTATTTTAATTCCCTTTCTTTGTTAATAATGCCATCCTAAATTTTCAATGGAAATAGGAGTAAACAATTAAATATGGACTTCATTTTAAAGTGAAACAAGCTACAAAATAATGCATTTTAGATTTTATAATTGAATTGACATTAGGAAAAAAGGATTAGACAAAATATATTATTGTCTTTTATTTATTATTATCCTTATTCCTTTAACTGACATGAAGATTTTTGTGTCATTTAATAGTTGGTGATATAACTAGTAACCAGTAGTATTTTGTAGGTGATTATTATTTATATTTTAGGCTTGTTATAAGAAGGTGATATACTAGTATAGGTGTGTAATAAACATCTATCAATATCCAAATATTATGGTAAGTGTATCTAGAGCACCTTGTGATAGGTGCATTCACTAGTTGAAGATTTTTGTTACCACTTTCAAATAGAATAATTTAGATCACTACACTCCTTTTGAGGCTTTTGGTGCTGAGATGGTATCTCTTTATTCTTATGGTTGTTGAAACTATAATGGGAATTCATTTAAATACACACACACACAAACACACACACACACACACACACACACACACACACACACACACACACACACACACACACACACACACACACACACACACACACACACACACACACACACACAGAGAGAGAGAGAGAGAGAGAGAGAGAGAGAGAGAGAGAGAGAGAGAGAGAGAGAGAGAGAGAGAGAGAGAGAGAGAGAGAGAGAGAGAGAGAGAGAGAGAGAGAGAGAGAGAGAATTAATACTAATCTTTCATTTTCCTAGAAAAACTACTACCTAGATTCTTGGCCATTGGGTTTATCCTATCAATTTTCCCCCATGCTTGGTAGTCTAGTTGCTTGGCTCACCAAGGTCTCAGTAACTAGAAATGTGATGCCACGTATAGTGGATTATTTTCCATTAAAATAACCTATAAATGCCCTAGTAAGAGGCTCTAAAAAATGTTACAACCATTCAAAATAGGTAGTCCAATGAGCTCTATATAAGACATCCCAACTGGCTTGGTCTCCCCATAAGTGCCTATGACTTGAAGTCTCTCTCAACACGACTGACCCTCCCACTTTAAATTCTCTATCAATCCCTTCAATGAATAGTTAGTTGCACACTCTTTAGACCTATGGAAATCTACCTATAACAAGTTTATTCTATAATGACAAATGTGGGGTTTGTAGGTTACATGGTTTGGTTAATAAATGGTGAATGTGAAGTTTTTGGTTATAGGTTTTGATTCCATAATGGTGGATGTGAAGTTGTAAGCTATAAATTATGACATCTCAAGGTTTTCCATGGCATGTGAGGTTATAACCCATAAAATTCTCCCCCTACTTGAGCTGTCATGTGTCCTCAGGTGATGTGGAATGAGTAAGAAGTATGAGATAAGATGGGTCATCATGAGGAATAAAAGTGTAGGTTTTGAGGTGATGTGATAGACTTTTTTAATGAATGACTAAAGTCATAATTATATATTATTTATTAATACCATACATGTTATATTAGAATAATGAAGATAGTTTCAATGATGAAAGATATGGTGTACCTTTTAATAATGGTGTTCTAGATGTGATGATTATGGAGTCACACATGTGTTAGTATGAAAATATTTTCATGTGAATGATTAATAAACACAATGACTAGGCTAGTAGTTGGAACTGGATTGAAGTGGGCCCTTTGTGAAGTGATTGGGAGATCATCAGTGGTTAGGCATTGATGATGCATATAGCTCACGTGAATATGATGTAGGATAATATATATGGAACAAGGGTCTAAGACATGGAGGATAAATAATTTTTATCATACTATAAGGTAGAAATTGAAAAGATAAGTGATCCAAGTGATGGGATGAAAGATCCTAAGTAGGTAGCTAAGGACATTACTACCTAGTGACCTTCATCTACATGAACTAGTTGATAGGTGTATGGATGCTACTTATGCCCTAGAGGTTTTGTGCCTTTTGAGCTTGGACGTAGTAATCAATAGGGTATTAAAACATGAAACTTATATGAAAAAATAAATTTTATATCTTACTAGTCAACATAATGAAATGATCTTCATAAAATTACTAGAACTGAAAATGGATCATGAGTGTCCCTAGAGGCATAAATTATTGTCTACAACACATTCACATGGAAAGGGAAGTTGTATACTTTGTTGTGGCTCTATAGCATGGTATTCAAGGTTAGTTTTAGGTAATATATATGACATTTACTATTTTAATCCTCCTTCATTCTTCCATCAAGTTCTCTAATGACTTTCATGTAATGCCCAAAAGCTAATAACTAAGCCATAGGTGAGAGTTATAGGAGGATCTATCTTGCATGATTTGTAGAAAGGTGAGAATACGCATGAGATGGTACTTATAATAGCTACATAAATTCTCATATCAATCTTGTAAAGTGATGGACAATTGTGTAGAAGGTACCCATAAAATCTATAGAAATGCCCATAGCAATTAGAGAAAGCCTATGTTGATGTGAACAGTTGTGATTTGAGGGATTTCCCTCTCTCTGCATCCTTTCTCACTTTCCCTTTTTCATTTATTTTTGTTTTTACCCTTAAATAGGCAACAATATATTTTCTAATTAGTCCATTTTTATAGATTTAGGTAGCTAACAGGCTGGGTTTCTATCTAAAAGCTACCAATAATGCCCAAAAATGGGTTTTCATTATTGGATTTTTTTTACTCTAACTATTTTTTGAATTAGAATGTTAATTTAGGATCCTAACCAAGTCACCTAGAAATATGAATTGTTAAGGATGAGGTCAAGCTCTAATTAATCATATTAGAGGAGGGCAAGGATGATGGTGGACTAGTGATCTTTTTATCTAGTGAGGCAACATGCCTATCTAGGACATCATTGTATCCATCTTATAACTATTGGTGTATGTGACTGGTAAATTATAATTTCATAAGTGGATTTTTGTACAACTTGAGTCTATGGACAGTAAAAAATAAATAAAATCTCATTGGATCAATGGTTTGAAGTTGGACTACTCCATTTTCAAAAACATGCTCAATCTCAAAAGGACCAAGCCATCTGGATTGGATTTTACCCTTGTGGTCCTTGTTTTTGGAGTAAAAAAGAAGGGCTCAATCTCCTGTATGGAATTACCTAGTTTTTAATGTACCTATCATGCCATACAATCCACTATTTTTGTATAATATCTATGTTTTATAATGTCTATTATCTATATTCATCTAAGGCATTCAACTATAGAAGCCTTTCTTTCTAGGCTTTAGATATATCCATCCCAAGTTTTAGTGATATCCATAAAGTCTTATACTCAAATTAAATTAGAAATATATGTTTCTTTCCATATACCAACTCATATGGAGTGAATCCTATAGTGGTCTTCCATGTGATTTAGTAAGCCCACATAGCCTTAGGAAGCCTAGCCTCCTAGTCCTTATGAAACAGACTAACAATTTTTTTCAAAATATTTCTTAACTCCTTATTGGTGATTTCCACCTATCCATTAGACTGTGGATGATATGGAGTTGATTTATTATGCCTAATCTCATATTTCTATACTAAATTAGTAATTAAATTATTAGTGAATTGGGGGCCTTGATCAGTGACTATTTCACATGGTACACCATATCAAGTAAATATTTCTTTATAGAAGAAAATTGCCACCTTCTCATCATTGGCATGTATAAGAGCCTTTACTTCCACCCATTTAGTGGCATAGTTAGTATAGATAAGGATGTACTCTTTATTATTGGATTTTAGATCAAAAGTTCTTATAAAGTCTAGGCCCTACTTTTCAAATGGTTTAAGCACCATTTGGGGTTTCAAATGCATTTCATTTTAATGTGTAGGTTTCCCCATACACTAACATATATCACAATGATAAGTATATCTAGTTTCATCTTTATAGAGTGAGGGGAAATAGTATCTTGTAATAAAATTTTGACTACTATATGCTTGGCTACAAAGTGTCCTCTATAGGGTTCATCTTGGTAGGTTTTGAGGATATCTAGAACCTTATTTACTTTGAGACATCTTATGATGATATAATTAGGCCTAGTATAGAAAAAGAATCTAGAAAAGCATGAATATCTAATACTTTTGTGAATTAATACTCACCTTTATTTGGGGAGGAAGTGTTATGAAAGTAACCCTATTACAAGGTAGTTAGCAATATCAGCATACCAGGGTGTGGTAAGGGTGAGAGAATAGGTACTCATCTAGAAATGAGTCATTCACTATGGTATCTACTTTAGGGGTTTTTAGGTATGATAAAAAGTTAGCCACTACATTGTCCTTGCCAAACTTATTTATAATGGTGATATCAAATTCTTGTAATAAGAGCAACCATATTATCACTCCATCTAGAGTAGTTGGTTTGATCATAAGGTACCAAATTGTTGTATGGTTTATATGAACAAAGACCTAATACCCAATGATGTGGTGACTGAAATTGTTGATACCATAAACTACCACCAATAACTCTTTTTTAGTAACTATGTAATTTAATTATACTACCTACAAGTTTTTGCTTATAAAATAGATGGCATAGTTGAGTGCTTCTAATTTTTGGTCAAGCATAGCTATAAGGGTAGTATCTAAAATATCTATGTGAATGTGGAAGGGAAGCTTCCAATCAGGACAACGTAGAATAGGGTTGGTGGTCAATAATTCCTTCAATTGTTTGAAGGTTGTATCACAAGTAGAAGTCCAAATAAATTCAACATATTTAGTCATAAGGGTGAACAATAGTGATTATAATTTATTAAAATTATTGATGAATCTCTTGTAGTAACTAGCATGTCCTAAAAAACTCCTAACATCTTTCTATTTTTGAGGAACATGCAAGTTTTTGATGATGCTGATTTTTGTAGGGCCAACATTAATTCCTAAAGTAGATATGTGGTGGCCTAAGATAATACCTCCTATCATAAGCATGTAAAATTTATTTTGGATGAGAGATAGATGGTTATCTTGATAGTGTTGTAGCACTTTTTTTAGGTTTTTGAGGCATTCATCGAAATCTCTCCATAGATAGTGAAGTCATCCTTATAAATTTCTACACATTCATTGGCCATATCTGTAAAGATACTTAGGATAGCCCTCTTTAATGTTTTCAAAGCATTACATAGCCCAAAGGGTAATACAACATAAGCATAAGTACCCTAGGGACAAGTAAAGGTGGTATTTACCTAGTCCTCAAGAGTAATTCTAATCTAGTTATAACCACTAAAGCCATCCAAAAAGGCAAAATATTTTTTTGCTACTAGTGTGTCCAACACTTGGGCAATGAAGGATAGAGGAAAGTGATCCTTCCTAGTTACTATGTTGATTTCTCTATAATTGATGCATACACACCATTCTCCATTTTTCTTTGGTATAATTACCAAAGGTGACACCCATTCACTGTTAGAGATAGGATATATGAATCCAACAGTCAAAAGTTTTTTTAATTCCCTTTTGACTTTTCTCAAAGAGCTAGATTCATCCTATGTTGTGGTTATCTAATTGGTTGGCACTCTTCTTTGATGTAAATATGATGGGTGCATGTTTCTAGGCTAATTATTTAAATATCCTCATAATCCCATGTAAAAACACATTAGTTGGCATACAACATGCTGACTAGGAGCTTTTCCTCATTTAACTCCAACTTGCTATTAATAAGCAATATTTTCCCTAGAGAGATTTCAATTTACTATGATAGTGCTTTCATTATTTCCATATTGCTAATGGATCTAGTTTGGTTGTAGATATGAGGTAGTATCTAATAAAATGTTTTCTATATAGATGCATTAAAATTATCTAATTTTTAGAAGCTATAAAATCGACACTCAACACATTGTAAGTGGTTGAGATATGTAGGAGTTTGGTAATTATGCTAAAGAACATTGTAGAGAATGGTATCTTCTTCTTGATTAGCCAATATGCATGCATGGTCTATGGTAAATACAAGAATAAAGAAGGTTGATCTACCTCATCTTCTTTAATCCATAATGTAAGCTTTGGTGTAAAAGATGGATATGTTGTGGGATAAAGAACCAACTACTTAGTATGGTAGCTATTGGATATCATCATGTTATCTGTTATATAGTTGATGAAGGCATCAACTATGGTAAGCCAAGGTTGTCTTAAGATAAGGGGGTATCTACTCAAATTAGACTTAGGTTGTAGCATAATGAAATCTATAGGATACTCTCAAGAATTTAAAATGATGACAAGATCTTCAATGATTCCCTCTAGTCTGACTATAAACTGGTCATATATTTGTAGTAGTGTAGATGTGGGATGAATATTATTTGGCTATTGTTTATGCATAGTTTTGATTGTCATTACATTTATTATAGCCCTCAAGTTGATCAATGTGTTGGATAGTTATTGGTCATGAATCTGGACTATTACTATTGGGTATCTTAGATCTAAATACTTCATTGGTAGGGTGTTCCCTAACATAATGTCTACTAGTTAGATGATCACATGCATAGCATTGGGATCTTTTTTTTCCTTCTTGGTTTTCACAAATAGATGTCTCTAACAACTTTATAATATATGGGTACATCCTTGATGTCCTATAATAGAAGGATTTTAATTCAAAAGTTCTTAAGTTGTCCCATGAAATCAAACTCAGGTTTAATTATATGGTCTTGAAGGCTGAGATGTTCTCAAAATGTGGGGGTTATTTCATTAATAGCTTTATTTGTTGGTTCAGAGAGATCTTGAGGTGATGGAGGTGGGTTAGAATGTTATTATATGGTTTTATCATTTGAGTCCCTTATTATGGGTGGTGATGGGGGTGGTATAACTTTCCCTAAATAGAGGTGAAATTCATTTATTTTCATCATGTATGTTGGGTACTAAACAAGCTCAGTACTAAATGTGGATTAAACCAGCTTATTTGTAGGATTTTGTATGGGTTGGATAGGTAGCTAGTAAGGCTTGGGTGTAGCTTGTGTATTAGTTATAAGACTAGGAGGTTGTTGTTGTTGTTTTGGAGGAAATACACCTAGAGTACTTCCTCATGGTTGGTTAGGTCTCTAGGGCTATTTCCACCGGCTTGTGAAGGGTGGGCCTTAGGGTGGTTTCCAAGCTTGCATCCAAGATGAGGATACATTTTATGGAGGTTACCAAGAGGTAATGGAGTAGATATCTTAAGGTGGATACCAACTATAATTAGGAGGTGGGATTTTCATCCAAATACTAGTCCAATTGGGATTAGCATTTACAAATTATGAATTAAAAGAGGTAGAATTTTCAAAAGGTGGATTTTGTCCCATACCTCAATAAGGTGGTCATTGAACCCATGGATTTATTTGTGTAACATATAAATATTGGTCACTATCTCATCTTATATCATGTAGCTCTACTATTTCTCATTCTTTAGCTATGATGTGAGCTACTTTAGCCCAAACCTCATGACATCTACAATCAACCTTTTTCTTCTTATAGTCTAGATAGTAAATGGTCAAGGCTTGATCCAAAGATGCTTGCTTTTGTCTTGAGTACAGGTTGTCTAGTTGGGTTGATAAATGGCTAATTATATCCTATTTTATATCTTATAATAGGTTACTAACCTTAGTTTTTGATAGGCCATTTATAGTTACCTATGGAAGCTTATTACCCCTAACTTTGTTTATGGTAGATCTAGAATAATTCTTGATCAGCTCTTTAATATTTGAGAATGGTAGGTATGAAATATCTCCTCCACTCATTAGGTCTAAGGCTTATAGACAATCTTCTCTCACTCCTTTTAGGAAGATGAGTTTCAAAGGTTCTTCTCCAAGTTCACTTTACTTGAATTTTTGTACACTGAACATGAACCATTTAACATAGTCCTCCAAGGATTCATCTCCTTCCTAAGTCATCTTGGAGATGTCATTTCTTCTATAACTTATTCCTCTTCCATATTCATGATACTTGGCCAAAAAATTCTTTTTCATGTCCTCCCAAGTGCAGACTGAACTACTACCCAATTCCATAAACTAGTGAAGTGTTGAGTCTTTGAGAGTAGATAGAAAATGTTTCAATTTTTGTGCATCCTACTTGTAGTCATAACTTGTAAAGAGGATATCAAATTTGAAAAATAATGTGTCTAGGTATTTTGATAATGTACCTCTAAAATTGGACAAGGCTAAGGGAATAATTATTTACATTTATGGTATGCCTATTACATCTAGAATAGGAATTTCAAAAGCAACTATGTTTGGAGTCCCATTGTCCTCCACAAAGTCTCCTTCTCTGCTTATGATGGATCTTCATGTGATATGGATACCAAAGGTACTTAGGATCTTGTCCTCAAACTCTATGTCAATCCCTTGTTCAACATGATAATAAATGTTTATCTATTGATCTTTAGTCTTTTTACTAGATGAAAGGTCTAAATGTTCTCCTAAGATTCCTTTGATTTGATCAAGAAAGACTTACTGAAATGTTGTAAATATGTTACTCTCTAAAGTGTCAAGTTCATGTAATTTCTCTCCTTCATTTCTTCCTACTAGCTCAATTAATGTTTATTTTACTTCTATTTCCTTTCTTAGAGCCAATAATGCTTCTTTTAGAAGCTACCTCTTTCAGTTTGTAGTGTTCTCTTCTTTAAGAGCCTTCTAACTTATGGTATATTGTTCAATAGTATGCATAGTTGTTGTAGGTATTTTTGGTTATTTCCCAGTAGAAGCTTGTGTCTTGTTTGGTATGAATCTCCCTCAATAATCTCTTTCTCTCTACATAAACATTATGCTACTCCTTCAGCTATCCTATCCCTTCCTGCACAAAGTTATTTCTTTTCATTTTCATGTGTTCAAGGGGGTTGTTTCAGACCAATTTTTTTAAATGTAGAAATAAAGGAATGTTGAAATCAAAATAATAGGAATTGAAATTTTACTTCTATAAATTAGTAAAAATTATCTACTAAAAGTAGGAAAAATTATTTTAGAAAGCAGGAAATGAAAGTAGGAAAATTTATTCTAGAAAGAAAGAAATAAAAGAAGGAAAATTAAAATCACACTTTATCAAAAATAAATCACTTTTGTAGGAAATAAATTCTAGAAACATGAATTAACTTATGCACTACTTACTTCTATAAACTTAGACATCTAACATAAGACACCTTAGTGCCCTCACTCAACTTGCATGACTAGAACTATATGTCTAGGAACTTAGACATTTGGCATAAGACACTATAGTGTCATCACTCAACTTGCCCAGATGGCTAGAATAGTGCATTAACCAAAAAAAAATTAAGGATTGATTTTAGAAACAATAATTGACACCCTCCTTGTAAATAGTGCTAAAATGTTATGCAAACTAATTACCTAGTGATTACAAGATTCACCAGTCTAATTAAACATTAATCATCAACCCATGGTGCATAACCTTTTCAAGAGTGTTAATACTATATATGCATTACTTATTTAGAAATCAACTTACTTTTCCAGTTGTAGTATAATAAATTTATGTTGAATTTACCAACAAATATATTATGAAACTACTATGATAGAATTACAAAACTATTCCACACTTATGTACCATACATGCATCACAATTATATAATCAAACTTAATAGTAAAATCAACTTGCACACCACACTAATAATTAAATAAGGTTAGAATCTTCATAATAACTCATTTTGAGGGGGGCCTTCCTCATTTAGAACTAAGCTCCAATCCCTCTCTAAGAGAATTCACAAACTTCTTACAAATTCAACTTTCTCATTACTCAATTCTAAATGTAAATTATATAGTTCAAAAACTTTTGCTATTACCTTCTCAAAATTATTTAACTCCCATTCTGATCTAGGTTTTGCCTTTAAATATATAAGGAAATTTATTGACTCTTAACCAAAAATACCAAATTAGGAAAAAATACAAATTCTTAGAAACTACCCCAGTTAACCTTCAAGTGGTTAGTAACTAAAGTTACTTATTTTAGGTTTAACTGGATTAGAGATAAGGCATACTATTTTTCTATTTTATTTTATTTTGTCTTTTCTCATCATCCTTGTCTTTTCCATCTTTAGCAACATATCAAATGTATCCTTATATTTAGAGAATCCATACAACAACTATGATTCTTCCCAATCATCCATTTGGTTCCCCAAGATAGCTAGATGTGTCTACAAGATATCCTTAATAATGACTCTATTTTGCATAGTGGCTATAGACACTCTATAGTAACTATATGCAACTTGTAGGTGAAACCTTTAGTTGTTGTAGGCACTCTACAATGGATATAGGCAACCTGTAGGTGAAGCCTACAATAACTATGGGTATTTTACAGTGGCTATAGGCAACATGTACGTGAAGCCTATAGTTGTTGTGAGCACTCTATAGTGGCTATATGTAGCTTGTAGGTGAAGCTTATAGTTACTATGATCAGCCTGTAGTAGCTATGGCTTAGCAATATTCTACATCTTTTCATGACCCTTCAAATGCTTGTTAGACAAAGTCACATGAATAATTCAATCAAGAAAAAGCATCAATAATTCATAACATAAAACACACACACACACACACACACACACACACACACACACACACACACACACACACACACACACACACACACACACACACACACACACACACACACACACACACATCAATTTACATATAAAATCATAACTTCATTCATTCATTTGCATTAGTGATGGATAGTTATGGGATTTACATAGAGAAAGACATAGACCAAGCATGGATGAGGCTATAAATGTAAGCAATTAGTGGCCTCATCACAAAGCACCATTATATTTCCAATTATCATTGGACCCTTGACCCATGATACACTTTACCATGTGTTAGATATCAATTTATCATACAATATACTCTTAGGTATACATTGGTTATATAATATTCATGTAATCCCATTGACATTGTACTAATGTATTAAATTCTCTCATTCAGGGATGGATGTTAGTATTCCATAATATTTGTATTCATATGAGCATTGTAAATATATTGAGGCTGAGTTTAAGAGCTATAATTATCCTTCTAGCATGAATCTAGCTTCTAGGTAGGACAAGGGGAAAGTAATACTTATTGATTTATTGAAGGCTAACTGTGTTGACCCTAATACCCTTGATTCACATTCCCACATGCTACCTCTTGAAATTTCCAATCACTATACCATCTTGGTTAATATCCTAGGAGAGTACTTAACCCATGACGCCTTTCACATTACAAAGCTTCCACAAAACCTAAAATCCTTTGGAATATTAAAATCCAAACCACTTCGTCTAGAATGGAAAATAAAAGGCAAAGGTAAACTACACAATCTAGCACTTATCACTTTCATACCAAATTCTAGACAAGCATAGGACCATCTCAAAGGAGATGAATCATTATTATACAATGATAAATTGGTCAATTTTTATAAAAACTCTAAGTATCCCATTCCTAATTAGATCATAGAGAACCAAGATTATGAAGGAGGAGGCCTTGAAATAAATCAATAGGGAACACTAGAGCCAATTTATATGACTATGTACAAAAGAACCTATTGACTTGGATTTAAACTATCTGGGGGTGACCCCACTTATCTTATTTGAATTCCATCACCAATGACTAGTGATGATGATGCTGACAATGAAATAGAGTTTGATCATATATAATTCAATGACTTAGCCTAAACCAATATGTTTGAAAATAATTCCATTTTCACCTTTATACTAATCATTCATTATAATCCATTACCATTATACTATCCCAAAATAATAGATTGTGGTCAATAATAATCCAACATGTCGATTGATGAGTTTCAAAATAATGAGGTCTTATATGATTTTCTAGGCCTTGTAGACATCTAAAATTGGCCACCAATGTATTTACACCTAAATTTTGACTAATTTTTACCAATCACTAAACATTTAGCCTAATAATTTATAAACACCTTGAATTTGGCCTCTTCACATGTAATTATAACAATTTGGCCCAAAATCAATTAAATAGAGCAAATGCCCAACTCAGTTAAATAAAATCTTGCACAAATGTTCAAATGCCTAAAAGAGATTAATTAACATGAAAATCCTAATCAAATCCTAATTTAATTTATCTATTATCAATTAGATGAATTATCAAAAGGGAAATTAAAAAATCAATAAATAATCTAGGTTTTCATCATTAACTTTTGTGAGTTGTCATTTTTGGAAAATATCCCACCTATGTTTATTCCATGCTAATCATGACCATTTGACACCTTTTAACCCTAATGGGGTTAACTAAGCCAACCAAGGTTAATATTTAACTCATTCCAAGTTGATTTTAAATCCTATAAAAGCAAGCCTAGAGCTCTTTATTTAGAGAGCCTGGAACATGGTAGAGTTATAATGTAGGATTTGATTCATGAAGCAAATTCATAGTGTTATAATTCCAAATTTGATACAAGCCAAGACATTTTCAAGAAAAACTAATCCAATGCCAAGCCACACATGGTACCAAGAGGAGATGGTGATAGCCAAACCCCATTGATGAATACTTATTGAGCATAATCCAAACAAGCCAATGAACACATCATTTGGAGCATTCAAGGAAGGTAAGTAAAATTTGTAAGTTTATCAACATTTTTAGTTGAGTTTTGTCATTTTTTGTTTATTCACCAAGCTCCCCTTATGTTCTATGTATGGATGTGTTATGATTTATTAGTGTGTTTTTCATTTCACTTATTTTAAATGGATACTAACACTTGATCTAACCTCCCCTCCATCACCAAATTCCTAACATAAAAAATGACATGCCCGATGAGACCCAATTCATCCTAAATACCAAGGAAATAAATATGCATATTTTAAATATTCATTTGGATGTTTGAATCTATCTAAAATTGATTTTATAACCTTGTTTTGGTTGGATTTGATTTTGGTTTATCTCTTGAATTTACACAGAGACCAATGAGAGTTAGGTACAACTAGCGACAGTTGGCCTAAACCAACCATAGCACTACCCAACTGACCTTGATTATGATTGAACCATCAATGGTCAGGTTTTAGATAAAAAATTCGTAAATATTTCATTTCTATTCTTTTTGTCATTCATATTTATGATTTCTAGGATTCAAAAACGTTAAAATTCATCAACTTAACTTTGCCTTGTAGGTTTTCTCATTTTTTATGTTACCTAGGCCTAACTTAATGAATTTATCTTTGGTGGTTTTACCTTTGAGTTCACACATTATTGATGATAGTTTTTATCAACCAACATTAATTATTTATGATTGACGATGGTTCTCTTAAAAACTGACCAATGATGGTTGCCTTAAAACTAGTGGCAATCATTTGTGACAGTCCACAGTTACTGTGTGAACTAAATTAAAAACCCAAGAGCTAAAAATATAACATCATTTGCCCAATCAAGAAATTCCTTCAAAGTAATGGGTTATTATCTAACAATTATAGTTTGAGGGATCAAGTTGAACACCAAAATTTATTATTTTTACTAACCAAACATTTTATTTTGGGCTTTTAAAAGGGAATTAGTCAAATCTTGCACATTTTAGTTTGGGTATAAAATTTACATTTTAGATCTTACACATTTGGTATTTTGTTCCTAAAATAAATTTAATATGCTAAGTCTTAGAAACTTTTGAAATTTGGTGCCTAAAACACGAGTTTAAATCTTGAACATTTTAAATTGGTGTTTTAAAATGAACTTATCATACATCTTATACATTTGGACTTTGGGATTAAAATTAACTAGATGGTCTTGATTTAATTGCTATTTTGTGCAAATATTCTTTAAATTTTTTTCACCTAAGCTAAGGGCCTAGTAAAGAACAATGTCACATTTTATTTGGTACCTAAAAAAAAAACTTCATTCAAATTGTTTGCAAAATTGTCTATTGATTGCTTGTTTTACAAAAAACATAGCATGTGTATGCTCTCCCCATCCATTATAGTGAACTCATGGGATAAAAGGAGTATTTACATTAAATTTTGTGCCTATTCCAAGGTGTATAAATAAATTTTATTAGGTTCTCGACAAACTTGCATAGTATTGGGTGATCTAAACATAACCCTAAAGTCTTTCTACTCATATTTTATTTTCATACATTTTATCTTGTGAAGAGGGTGTCATTACCTCTAACAAGTTTTTTAGGGAATAAATTGACTTGGGGATTCATCTTTAGGTAGTGTTTCAACCCCTCTCTATGGGGGGTTTTAAATTGGGATTTTCTTGATAAGATGGTGGTTTGAGTAGATAACCCATCTCTGTTAGTGTTAATCTAGCCTAGAATGTATGATCAATCAGGACATCACACTACACTAAGCAATTGATGGATGTAGTGGTTATGAAAAGGACAAGACCTTTTCATAACATGCCAATTGACATGGATCCAATTGACATGTTTTTTCTCTTATGTGTAAATGTGAAAGTTTATATACATGGGATCAATCTAGATGATTGTAACTTGTAGGTTTTAGTCAACCCCACTTTTTCACACCTCTATAGGATTTAGGATGATATACTTAAGTGTATTTTTGTCATTTATTCTTTATTTATTGGTATGTTATAGCTAAAACTTGTGTTATTTAAAACTACATAATGAATGAGTCTTATGTCTAACACTACTCCATTATTTAAGGAGGCATTATGCCATCTATTTGAAATCTTGATTTAACTTAGAAAACTTTTATGTCAAAATGTTATGTGTATCACTTGATTTAAATGGGAAACATTATGTTACCCAAATTAATTCAAGTGTCATTCTTTAGCAAGTCTTGAAATAACCAATCATTGCCACATCTCTTGGAAGTGATAAATGTTGTTACACTACCCAGATTGTTTTAAAAGACTTGCCTTGTCTTGTGTCTCAATTATCATTATTTAAAACTAATCATTTGAGCCATGTTGTATCTTTGCTTAGCATAGTCATATTATTCAAATTCACCTAGCCTATTGTCAACAAATCCTAATTTACCTTAGTTGAGTCTTTGATTAAATTTTACAAGTTTATATCTAAACATTTATTGATTTTGGTTTAGGTGTCAACATGTAGGGGATGATACACAAATATTTATTTTTTGGGTTGCACAACTTAGGTTAATCCATTACTCAAATTTGAAAACTTTTTTGTTTGTGCCTTTGCTTGATAGAATCAGTCCATCTTCAAAGTTCCTTTTGATTTGTGTTTTCTACTAGTTAGATCATGTTTATGTCTAGAATAAAGTGCCTAGTCTTTGCCAAACTATTCTAAGTTTGTTAGATTAATCATCATCATCCTTTGTTTCAAGTCTATATTTTGACATTGTTTTTACCCAAAAGTCCTAGCATAACTTATTTGTGATTAGTTTTTGACTCCATGTTTGAAAAAAAGACCTAGAAACATTTTCCTTTCCTATAGTTTAGACCTATTTGGAACACATTTAGACATTATAGTTTGGCATCTTGTTTTTAGGTCATTTTACTTGACCTTTTTTGTGTAAAACATTTGATGTTACACTATTTTTACCAAGTCTTTGCATATAATTTTTGGAGATTGAACTCTACCCTCGACCAAGTTAGATAGAGTTAAAACCCTTTTGAATTTTTAGACATAGTTTTTCAAAAAATTTAGAACTCTCATCCCATCTTGTTTTGAAACATTTGTCATAGATTTGACCATGGCTCACTATACACATAGTGGAACCATGTACAATCCAAGATATGGAAATTTTAGTACACAAGAGAACTTTGTTAAAGACCCTTATTGAGATGACATTATTTTAGAGATGGATTCCTAGCCACCATAAAACACTCAAATATGGGAATAGAGTCAAGGTCCTTTATCCAATTATTTGGTTAACACACCTCCATACATAGATTAAGATCAAGAAAAGATAGAGCAATATTTGGATAGTATACTTATAGTTGCAAAAAACATCAAAAAATAACCTTATTATGGAATAATACCATCAAAATATGAGTTAGAGAATGATAATTTTCTACATATACCAAGAGGGCCTTATAACATGTCTTATCAGAATAATGATCAGGCCTCTTCTAGTGATCCTAATGGCATAGTTCCAATACCATATAAAGATACATGTATTCTTGTCACATAAAGGAGCCCAATGGAGGACCATTTCATTAAAATGTAGAAAGAATACAAAACATATCGATACCTAACATGTAGCTTTAACAATTTGGCCATGAGAAATGCACCTCTAATTCAATCACTCTTTTCAATAGGAGTCTTATTTGAGTTGAGAAGTTAATGAAATAATGGTTTAGACACACTTACACAAAACACTTCAATTAAAAACATTTTCACTAACTTGACCATTGAGGAAGTGTCTTTTGCTTATATGTAGAATAATGAGAAAAACATAGTGGACAATGCATAAAAAATGTCCAATCCAAACCAAAGTGGTGTTAACACACAAACAACTATCCAAAAATAAAATGTGACTTTAAATAGAACAATTAATGGTCCAAAAACTTATGGAGTATGAGTTTCTATGTCCTAACCTCAACCAACTACCTCTAATCCTCAACTAGCTACTTCTTCTAACACCCATCAACAAGGATTAAGTAGTCAGCTAATGACCACTGCCACACCATAATAGAATGTCATGAATCTTACTCCTTCCATATAGGTGACTAGTAATATTCAAAAAAAATAAGCACCATTCAATCAACCTACATAGTAGAGGCAAAACATATTGCCACCTCAATATAGGGAAACCAATGTTCCACCTCACCAGGTAGCAATAAACATACCTCTTAATTCCTAAAATAACACGCCGATCCAAAAACAAATGATGTTTAACCAACAACATGTAAATATTGGTCAATAAAAAATTCCAAATTTCTAGCATGCATCCACTTTCCAATAGGTATTCATGCAACTAGGAGGTTTTAATATTCTTCAAGTACCTATTAGGTAATAGTTGCTTTTCATACAAAATGTACCATAAGTTTAGAGATAGGATCTTGGTTCACAAGTTTCCCCTCAACAAAAAGGTTTGATAAGTTAGTAACATGCCCCTATTCAACCTCAACAATTACAATACAATCATATACCACCATCCCAACCTCAATATTCCCAACACTAGGCCTATATACCTAATCCTAACTAGAATATCACGTTGTAGTATGTATAATTTCAATAATCACACCCTAATCCACACATGTGTATTCCTAATCTATTTCATATCAAATTAAACCTACCCATTAGATACCTCCATCATACCTCAATCAAAGTAATCCACCTGTGACTGCTCAACCATCACCTTAGGCCAATATTCACACAAGTTTCCTCAAATAAGAGCTACAACAAATGAAATATGTAATTACCGCCATCCAAGCTAGGAAACAATTCAAAAAATTTAAGTTGTATCATGTGTGTTCTTACCCTTTCAACATGGAGTACTTATAGATACCACTTCCTCTAGTGTATGAGCCACCAGCTATTTACAAATACAAGGGGAAAGGTGACCCTAAGACCCATGCAATAAAAATATTTATCACATGATATCTAGTGGCCTATAGTGACATATACTTATTATTTTTGTTTCCAAGAAGTCTAGTTAGACAAGCCCTAGAATGGTTCCTATAGTTACCATAGAAAATTTTGTTTCTAATTTTGATGATCTTTCAAAAAAGTTTGTGAAATACTTCTCTTACAATCTCAAGTACAAGATTTCATTGGTAGACTTAATGTAATAAAAACAAAAATTAGGTGAAAGTTTCATAAACTATCTACAATGATAGACATTCCTTGCAAGATAATTTACCCACGGTCTACCAAATAACTAGTTAGTCATTGTGTTCACCAAAAATCTACACAATAAGATATTTTACTATCTGGAGCTGTATTGTGCACATACCTTTAAGGAAATCATTTATAAATATTTGGTAATAGAAATATCCCATATTAACAAAGTGATCATTAAACTAACATCATCAAATCAAATCAATGGCCAAAATCAAAACTAGAATAGTGGCCAAAACCAACATCCAATCCAAATGCAAGCATCATAATTGGCATAGGCCAATAATAATGAGAGACCCAAAAAAAACATAATAAAAATGTTTTATGGAATGAATTAATAGAGTCAAGACATGTCCAAATGATGTAATCACCATCTACTCTACATATTCCACCTTTCCAACTTACTTCTAACCAACAATATTTTTAGTAGCCACAACACACACAACAAGTGCAATAGCTTAAACCATCACAACTAATATAGCAAATACCACAGTCTATGACTTTTCAAATCCCTCATCCTCTAAGGAGAAATTTCCCTACTCATCTTGCATTTACTGATATTGGAGAGCCCATTGAATGAATATTTAACAAGCTCACAACAATTAACTTGATTAGATGGTCCATTTCAAAAGAGCAAGTTTGAGAGGGAGACGACATTCTAGACTAGTATAGGCTAGAATAATTCTACAATTTTCATCATGCAAATGGCCATAATTTGTAGCTTTGTGTGGAAATTAGACATGTAATATAGAATATGTTGGAAAATGGAGATATCACATTGGATCATGGAGATTCAACCTCCAATTAAAGCCTTGATATTTATCAAAATCCTTTTTCCCCAACATAACAATAAATAAAACTAGTATCAATAACCAAGGTTGAACCAACAAATTCAATAGAACCAATAATAGAAGCAACAATGTCAAAACAATGGAAAAAACCAAGGTTAGAATAATTCAAATAACCAATAGACCTACCATGTAGTTGCACACGACTACAATGTAATTGTAGGTCATATTGTAGGATGTTTCACTAACACCATTTCCATTAATACTATACCAAGTACCAATTAGACAAGACCATTTCTAATCATTCCCAATAAACCAAACCCTTCTGATAATCCTTCTTTGACTTAGGATAGCAAATAGGCAAAGCAAAAAGTAGGGATTTCCACGTTAGGACCCTATATTGATAACTCATCATTAGCTTGTGACCATGTACAAGTACGTCAATAACTAAGACTTTTCCTATTTGGTCCCCCTCCACCATCATTTAATAGTAAAAATGTTCTTATAGCTAATCTTGATTATGTAATCACATCTCGATGGTCAAGGATAACCATACTAGGCCCATAACCATCCTCCACTTTGCCGATCATGCAACCAACTATTCTACCCTAAAATAAGCCATTTACTAATATATAATAAAATACATTTGACATTATGGATAAATTTCAAAAGACACCAAAATAAATCCCATTTTAGATTTATTGCATACGTCTACTATCCATAGAAACATCTTGACAGAGTTCCTTAGTCAATCCATAGTTCCAAATGACATATCCCCTAACAAATTTCAGTATTTGGTTGGACACCTATCTCCAACCCAACAAGTAACCTTTAATCAAAGTGATATGTCATCCTTTGGCCTGCTACATAATAATTCATTATACATCAAAGTTTACATAAAGATGTACAAAGTGAAATGTGTCCTCATAGATAATGGATCAAGTCTAAACATAGTGTCTTTAAAGCTCATCAAGCTTCTTGGATACATGATAATAGATCTCCAATCATATATAATCACCATCAAAGCCTATAGCAATGAAGAATGATAATCATAAGGTACCATTATTTTGCCAATTATCATTGGGCCTTTGATCCATGATACACTTTTCCATGTGTTATATCTCAATTTCTCATATAATATACTTTTGGGTAGACCTTGGTTACATGAGATTCATGCAATCCCATCAACACTCCACTAGTGTATCATGTTTTCCCATTTACATAGAGGCCAAACTTAAGAGCTACAATTACCATTTTGGCATGAATCCAATTGTCTAATAGGATAAGGGAAAATCAATACTTATAGATTTACCAGAGGTCAATTGCATTAACCTTAATACCCTTGATTTAATTTCCCACATACTACCTCTTAAAATGTTCAATCACTATACCATCTTAGCTAATGGCCTAGTAGAGTATTTGACGTATGACACCTTTCACATTAGAAAAATTTGATAGAACCCAAAGTCCTTTGGAAGAACTAAATCCAAACCACTCATGCAATGACAATGAAAAGGCAAAGACCAAATGCATAGTCCAGTACCTGACATATTTATACCAACCTTTGGCCAAGGACAAGACCCTCATGAAGGTGATGAATCATAGTTATACAATGACAAATCAATTGATTATTACAAAAACTACAAGTATCATGTTCCTAATATGATCATGAAAAACCAAGACTATGAAAGAGGAGGCCTCAGGCTAAATCAATAGGGAACACTCAAGCCAATTTTTATTACTAAGTAAAAAGGAACCTATGGACGTAGATTTAAATCAACTAGGTGAGACCCCACATATCTTATTCAAGTTTTTTTACAACCGATTAGTGTTGATGATGCTAGTAATGAAGCAGAGTTTGATCATAGCCAATTCAATGACTTACCCAAACCAATCTATTTGATAATAATGTCATTTATACCCTTCGACTAGTCATTCATCATAATCCAGTACCACCGTATTATCCCTAATTGATAGATTGGGGACAAGAAGAATCCAATGCATTGGTTGATGAGTTCCAAAATGATAAGGCCATTTGTGATTGTTCAATCTTTAGGGATGAATTTCTATCAGGAGACTATAAATCAAGGTTCTCAATTGAACTAGATCCTAAAGCCTATTTTGGAGAGTGGGTGAACACCCTTAACCAAAATCAAATAAATAAATCATTGAGATCCGAAAGTGAAAACCTCTTTGAGGCACTTTTAGAGAAGAGAAATAGTAAAGATAAAGGTGAGTCTAATGGTGAAAACCTATATTAGGCACCATTATATGGGGGTGTTTAAACTTTTTCAAATATATAATAGGATGCCACCAATGACAAACTTGTTTATGGGTTTGAGTTTAGTCTTAAAGAAGAATAATCTTTTGATCCAATGATTTAGGAGACTAATGCCAATGAACTTGTCTATGTATCTAAATTGAATCTTGAATAACAAAAAGCATTTAATCACATAATTCAAGAGTTTCTAACAACATTTTTTCCATGGCCATCCCTCTCCTTTGGGGATTATAATTCATCATGTCTAGGAGAACTTGAAGAACCAATCTTAATAGAGGAATTTGAAATCACCAAATAGTTCAAATCTTTTCCCACTATTATTGAAGATGATTCAACCCTTCTAGTAGAGGATACTTTAGAGGTAAATATAGGGTCTGTAAATGACCCAAAGTGGATAAAATTATGTGTGTCCCTCATTGAGGAGGAACTTCAAGTCCTCATAACCCTTTTGAGGGAATTTGTAGATATATTTGCATGGGGATATTCTAACATGCTTAGTTTAGACCCCGCCTTGGTTTTTCACCACCTTATCATCCATCCTAATGCCAAACTAATAAAATAAAATTTATTCAAGATGCATCCGTGAATTTCTATATTAGTCAAGAAAGAGTTGCAAAAGTTCTTGGAAGCAAGATGTATTAGTCTAATCGACTGATATGAATGTATTTCTAATGTGGTACTAGTCAATAATTTTTTTGAAGGAATCATAATCTACACTAATTTTAGGGAAATTAAAAAATCTTGCCCTAAGGATGACTTTACATTGCCAAACTTTGACATGATTTTCAACTCCACAGTGGGTTATGAGATGATTTCACTAATAGATAGATTCTTAGGCTACAATCAAATTTGAATAGCACTAGAAGACCAACACAAGATAAAATTCACCACTCTATGGGGAAAATTAAGTTATTAGGTTATTCCATTTGGTCTTAAGAATGTAGGGGCAACCTATCAAAGAGCTATGATAGTCAAATTTCATGATATGATGCATAACATTATTGAATACTATGTTGACAACATCTAAGCAAATCAAAGACCAAGGTTGATCATCTAATATCATTAAGGAGGATATTTGGGTGAATATATGAATACAAATTCAAGATAAAACCTAAAAAATGTGTTTTTAGAGTTACTTTTGTAAAATTTCTTGGCTTCATTATGTCTCACAAAGGCATAGAAGTCAATCCAACCAAAGTATGAGCCATAAAAAAATTCCACCACCAACCAATTTGAAGTAACTCCATAGTTTGTAGGGAAAACTCTAGTCTGTTCAATGCTTCATATCTCAATTAGTCAACAAATGTCATCCATTTACACATATACTAAAGAAGGATGTAACATTTATTTTGGATTATGATTGTAAAAATTATTTTCAATAGCTCAAAGATTATCTTATAAATCTACTAGTCTTATTGCCTCCTATGCCAAGGAAACCATTCCTTTTGTATATATTAGTGATAGATCAAGCCCTAGGGTCACTTCTAGATCAACATGGAGATAATGGAAAAGAGCATGTATTGTATTATATAAGCCATACATTGGTCATTTATGAACATAATTATATGCCCATCAAAAAATCTTGTCTTATAATGGTCTTCATAGCTCAGAAACTATGATATTACATGTTGAACAATAAGATCATGGTCATTTAAAAAGTATATCTACTCAAGTATCTATTATGTAAAACAAATTTATATGGCTGTATGGCCAAATGGATCATGCTTCATAGTGAGATAGAGATAGAATATATGAACTAGAAATCCATCAAGAGGCAAGTTCTTACAGATCAACTTACAGAAGCACCCCTTATAGATATAAAACCACTCACTTTAAAATTTCTTGATAAATACATTATGACCATCATTAACACACCTCTTGAGGAGCAACACTGGAAGCTATATTTTGATGGTTCATTCACCACACATGGATCAGGGGAAGGCCTTTTGTTTATAACACCATAGGGTGATCTAATCCCTATGTCATTTAAAATTAGCTTTCCTTGTACCAATAACATAACGAAATATGAAACACTTGTAATAGGGATTTTAAAAGTAGTACAATGGAATATACATCATTTAAAAGTTTATGGTGATTCTTAGTTAATCATCAATCAAGTTACAAACCACTTTTAGACCAAAGATGACAAGATGGTTCCTTAAAAGGCCATGGTTGACACTCTCAAGAAATAGATTGCTAATATCTAGTTTAAACATATACCAAGGGAAATTAATATAATATTATATGGTATGGATACCATTAGATCTTTTATTTGGCATGTAGGTACAACAAAAGACTACCAGTTTCTCATTGAAAATCTTTAGGTGCCAGCTCATGAACCTTCACTTATCATAATGATCTATGATATTGTTGGTCCTAGCTCTACTTGGTATTTATACCTATACACCTATATTAATGATCAAATCCTACCTCCATACTTATCTCACAAACAAACCAAATACATCATCCAAAATTCCTAATGTTATACCTTACTCAGACTAACCCTATACCATCATAGTTTTGATGGAACTCTACTTCATTGTTCACCTTCAGAAAAATATATACTAGTTATATGGGAAGTTCATAAATAGGTATGTGGAGCCCACACCAGTAGGTCCATCATATCTAAAATGATCTTGCATACTAGGTAGTATTGGCCAATAATGGATGTAGATGTAGATGCATATGTTAAAAGATGTGATAAATGTCAATGGTATGCTAACATGATTCATGCCCTAGCCAAGACTTTGAAACCAATGTTGACACCATGTCCATTTGCTACATGGGGCACTAATCTCATTGGGAAGATAAACCCCACTTCATATAATGGCTACAAACATATCTTTATTACCAAATTTTTTTTCACTAAGTGGGTTGAAGCTATATCTCTCACTTACGTGACTAGAAAGAAAATTTCCAAATTCATCTTCAACCACCTCATTTTCCACTATGGTATCCCTTTAGACATTATATATAATAATGGAAAATCATTCAAGAACAAATATGTTGAAAAGCTATGTGTTGAAAACAAAACAAAAAAAAACTTTTCCACAGGATATTACCATCAAGGTAATAACCATGTTGAATCATTAAAAAAACCATTATCAACATCTTTAAAAATATTGTCAATGATATCAGTTATAATTGGCACCTTCAGATATTTTGCACCCTCTAGGCATATGTTACCAATCACTACACTCCCATAGGAGCCACTCCATACTCACTTATTTATGGTATTGAATCCATTCTTTTCATTGAGGTCTAGTTACCTTTACTATGCATCTCTTTGAAGCATGTCCAAGTTGATGAATACCATTGAGTGTCTCACCTAAAAGAGATGGAGTTACTTGATGAGAAATATATGGATGTAGTCAATAAAATTCAAGTATATCACAATTGACTCTATGTCCACTATAATCATCACATGAAATATAGACAATTCAGACTTGGTGATCTTGTTCTCAAAGAAAACTAAATGAATACCATAGATGAAAATAAGAATAAAATAAAATTCAAACCCAACTGGGTGGTCCTTTCATCATTATTGTATACTATGGCATAGGAGCCTACAAGTTCACCACACTAGATGGGGATGAACTTGATGAACTTATGAAAATTATACACTTCAAGTGATATTAAGCTTGAGTGACTTGGTGTATTGTCTATGAGAACCATTTCAAGTTGTACCATAGTATCAATATTCTTATTTGTATCATATAATTCTACCATTTTATCCAATCATCATATCAGTCTACCATCTTATTACTTTGCCTATCATGTATTCATTCTATAATTCTATTCTATCAACCAAAACATGTTTTGATCTATCATATCCTAGCCTATTTGACCTTAGTTCATCCATTGGTTTTAGGTTTAGCATAAATAATCAAATCAATTTCAGTATTTGTTTCAAGAATTACATACAAAGGCAATATTTTGGAGTAGTAAGACACAATTTTTGGTAGTTGCATCCTTAATTTCTTGTTTCATTCTTATATCAAGTTTTTTATGTGACCCTGATTATATCCACCTACATGGGCAAATTAGTGTCTCACTAGTATTGTTACTAATTATAACCATCCATGAGAAAATTAGTATCAATGATCTAATCCATTATATCCTAGTTATAACCACCTATGGGAAAACTAGAGGTAGCATTTGTTATTGTGCCTTGACATACCAACTAGCCATTCCTATGTCTTACAGTACCACTGAGCCAACTTTGCTTGTTTTGTTTGAATTGGTTATTGCACTAATTAGATTCCTCTATTTTAAGGTATAACTATTGTGAATTGAGACCATTTTGGGACTACGTGGGTCATGCTCAATTCATGTTGAGGTCAACCTAGTCCCCCTTTTTGATACACTTTCATTGTTCTATGAGCATCATCTCAAGTTTGAACTCTCTCACTATTTTTTGAACTTGGACTATTTAGTATCTCGATATTGGGCTTGAAGTTTTTATAAGATCATCATGTCCATAGAACAATTTAGGTATAATCCACTTGCCTAGTGCATATGGAGATAGCTCAGCCACCCCTTTCCCTTTCTTTTATTTCCCCATCATGTTTATTTATTATCTCTTATTTTCTATAGGCAATGTTCATCACATTATTTTTACTAACATTCTGACTAACTATTGTTTTTTTATTTACTTATTTTTTATTGTTTGTGTGCCTATTTATTTTATTTTAGCATTTTTGCCTTAATTTAGTCTATGTGCATTCATTAGATGATTTTATGAACATTATTATTGAATCCATCTATATTCATATGTCAACATTGTCATCATGGTTTTTATTATTGGTTCATTATTTTCCTTCGAGTATTTAATCACAAGAGTCAATACTTATGCATATTTTGCCCAAGTCCTCATGGTGTTCTATCATGATGCCTAATTTCACATACTCATCAAAAATTAGCTTCAATAAGTCTACACAGTAATGACAACAATGATATCTCCTCAACATTGGCATTAGTAACATTCCTGATCCAATCCCAATCATATCCCAAATAGAGTAATTAAATAATGAAATAATTTCACTCTTTATTAGTTTAAATTAGCATCTCCCTACTAACAAGTTTCCCAATTCATATTTATCCTCTGTATCAAGTTACCATCATCATGTTTTCAATCATTGACTATCAACCTTGTTTGAAATAATTTGGGTTCAATACTTATAACTACCTTTGGGCAAACCATTGTACACCATCCCACCTACATTCTCAATGATTATAACTAGATTTCAAAAAATCATTGCGTATCACCAATTTGAGGGTGAATGATTATCACCACCTTTGGGCAAATCATTCACTTTCCCCTACCCACATGGGGCATGTTTATATCCTATTTGTCTACCCTAACTAGGGAAATTTTATATTCTTAATGATTATAACTACCTTTGGGAAAATCATTGTGTTATCATACCATGTTCACCACTATCAAGGTATAATGCTTATAATCAACTTTAGATAAACCATTATACGCCATCCCACTTGCATTCTCAATGATTTTGACCATGTTTGGTCACATCATTATGTTGTTTCCCCATCATTTTTCATCATTTTGGTCCCCTTAATCCCTTTCTAGGGATTGTTTGCTGACCCTTTTTACCAACTTCTCCCTCGATGGGGAACCCTATAATTAATTCATCACCATTGATTTTGTAAACATAAAACACATTTTTATTCTTTGAGAAGATGCTATTGTTCTTATAACTTGTAACACCTTACCAAATAGGGGCAAATTATAGACATCTAAAATTGGCCATCAATGGCTTTACACCAAAAATTTGACCAATTCCTACTAATGATTTATTATTATCCTAATAATTTTTAAATGCCTCAAATTTGGCTTCATCACATATAATTAAATCAATTTGGCCCAAAATCAATTAAATAGAGAAAATGCCTAAATCAATTAAATCAAATCTTGTACAAATGTTCAAAAACTTAAAAGAGATTAATTAACATGCAAATCCTAATTGAATTCATCCATGTGAAATTAAATGAATTATCAAAAGGTAAATTACAAAATTAATAAATATCCTAGTTTTTCATCGTTAGCTTTTGTAAGTTATCATTTCTGGAAAATATCCCACCCATGATTATTCCATACTAATTACGACCATTTGAAACCTTTTAACCCTATTGGGGCTAACTAAGCCAACCAAAGTTAGTATTTAACTCATTCCAAGTTGATTTCAAAACCTATAAAAGAAATCCTAGAGTTCTTCATTTAGAGATCTTGGAACATAGTAGAGTTAAAATGTAGGATTTTACTCATCAAGCAAATCCATAGTGTTATAATGCCAAAATTGAGCCAAGCCAAGCCAAGAATGGTGGTAAGAGGAGATGGGGATAGCCAAACACCTTTGATGAAGACTTCTTGAGCATAACCTAAGCAAGCCAATGAACATATCATTTAGAACATTCAAGGAAGGTAGGAAAATTTTGTAAGTTTATTTAGTTTTAGTTGAGATTTATCATGTTTTTTGTTCATCAAGTTTAACCTATGATATAGGCATGTAGGTGTTATTCTTTGTTATTGTGTTTTTCATTTTATTTGTTTTAAATGGAGATTAACACTTGATCTAACCTTCACTCCATCATCAAATTCCTAGCATCACAGGCCTTAAGGATAATATTTTGTTCAGAGATCATAAATCAAGATTCTCAATCAAATTAAATCTTGAGGCCTATTTTAGAGAGTGGGTGAACACCCTTAGCCAAAAATAAATAAATAAAACTTTTAGGTCCTTAATTGATTACACCATTAAAGAGGGAACACACCATCCCAGGTCATTAATTAAGCTTCAACTTCCACCTTTTTTATCCAATAAAAGACTTGCCATATTTTTTATTAATCAGGACACTGCACATGGCTCACCAAGTTGAAAATCCCCCATAAGGTCCAAATAATGAATTGAATACCCCTAGATATAGTTCCCAACACTATACATTTTCTTTGATCCTTCACACCATCTCTGACTTGAGGACAAAAACCTCATGCTCATGGGTTTGATAGAAATATGGATTTTTTTATTTTAGGTAGTTGTTTCTCAAAAATATGGCCATGTTGAAGGACAAGGAGCTTCTTCAATAATCATAGATAACTACCTTCGATCAAATATGGACTAGATCTTTTTTATAGATAGAAAACCAATATCCTTTATTGGTTTTCTTGTAGTCACATATATCTATGCAGACTTAAAGATTGCATAGCCCCTTTTGATCTCCATTAGGTCTAAAAGACCTATTTTTGCCTTTGATCATATATATAAATTGAGGGCTCATTATGTACATGTATTCTTTAAATAATGATAGACACAATCACAGAATGGACCTCATATGATACAAACCTTTGAACCAAAGTTACATATTTAACCTTAATGGCATCCCTTTATATTTTTTATATTTGAATGCATGGTTATGGTCATTTAATGGTAGCATAATGACCCTATAAAACCTATGTTTACCTTTGTCAAAAACTACCCATAGCTTCTTGTCCTTTATTTTCACTGGTTATCGATACTAGCTTAGAATAATCAAATTATGCTAGACTATCTTTGTTCTCATTGTTCCCATAGATCATGATAACTTATTTACTTCTCTCACATCATATATCTTGACTTACATGAATTAACATAGTCCATCGATATTATATTAGTTTGAACATGCTTATGACACTTGTTAACCACACATTGATCTTAGGATATTGTTATCAATCTATGCCTTCACATGCTTATGCCACATGGTGGATTCTCAAGATCCTTGAAATTTTAACTCATCTTGCAGCATTAGATCATAATGTATGAAGTAGTGCTAATCATTGATCTAGCTTAGAACCACCTCCTTGTCAGTGATCATGTACCATTAGATATCAGCTAAATGAACCCACACCATCATATCTTGTCCAACTTGAAGCTCTTTAATGGATTTAACCCAAGGACTTTTTGACCTATTTAAATCTAACATGAACTATTGGATCCATGTTTTCAGTATGTGAGCTCACGTGGACCATTATATTTTGATCAACTTTAAACTCATTAAGGGATTTTTGAATCTAAATTATCATTTTATGAAGCTCAAACTTGACACTTGCAACCTAATCCATCTAAGCACAAGCTTGGTATGTGGGCCAAAAATTTATAATAGTTACCAAGGATGAACATGGAGATGACAACTATCAAGATCTTGGGTGCCTATATGAATATATAACAATATGTATCGATTGATAAGGCAAGTGAGCCCAAATAGATCAATGAAGCATGTTTAATCATACAAAGAAAATCTAATGGTGAGTGAGAAGTTAAAAATTCATTGAATCCTAAAATATAATGGGAAGATGAAAAGTGTATCAATTATGTTAGATTGGTATAATATCTATGGATCAAATTCATTTGTACAAATAAAGATCAACAGTGTGAGTAGGGTCAAAAGGTCAAGGAGATCACATTAAATGTGGGGCCACCACATGGTGCAAGTATAGAAGTAGATAGACTAATAGTAGGATCCTAAGAATGGATGCATCCTTAAAAAATGGCATGATTTAGAAGCCTATATCAAGATCAATGGTTAATTTTAAAATTCAAATCCTAGAGACTTAAAATGGAGAAATAATTTGACTCAAGTTGAACTAGGGTAAATATTTCAAAAGATGCCATTGAAGCTCAATTAAGACCTCTTTTGAATGATCTAGAGCATGTAGAATTGGTTTTATTATGTTTTAAATGCCATGTATATTAAGTCCTTAGCTTCCACAATTTTAGAGGAAGAATAGGTTTGTTTAGACCTAATATGGTTCAAGAAAGAAGCTATGCAGTTTATAAGCTATTCATTGACATATTGACTATATGAAAACTAATTAATTAGATTGGTTTTAAATATACAGTAATACATATGTTCAAGTTTTAGATAGGGGAAGATATGTGATTATGGAGATGTGTCTCATCCTTTGACACAATCATAGTTCTATCAAATAGGTACCTATAGCCACCTAAGGAATACCAAACATGGCTCTATCAGTTCCAAGATATGAGGATTTCATCCTTGTCAGTAGATCAAGTAGAAAGTGTCATAGAGTCCCAAGAAGGAGACGTAGTAATTTGATAAGGATAGTGGAACATTCAATTATTTTATAGAGCATTTAAAGTTTTTTCCTTCTTGATAATATCATGACTCAGCATCCTTAGATTAATGCTAATCCATCGAGAGTAGTTAGACCTCTTTCAATGTTTTTTTGTACAAATATCCCTCTCTCTCCTTCCTTTTTTATATATATTTACCATCATTTTCCACATTTTATCTCTTGGAAAAAAGTTTAAAAAAGAAATATATGATATTTTTTCTTAGAGATAGAGAATCTTATGCTTTGGATATGTTAAATTTGTACTATAACACCTATTTGATATAATAGAGATTGAATTCCTCCATTTGCAATGTCTTATAAGATCATTAATGTGGTTGGCGAATCCATACTTTCCTTTTCCTCTATCTGAATTCCCTCACCTTCATGAAATATTTTGGTAGTTCTAATAGGTCATTCTAATTGAAATATATAGTTTGTTGATTAGTTTATAAGTGGATAACTACCCTCCCATGCTAGGTTGATAGTTATTCAATGCCTTTTTATAAAATAATTATGTGAGGGATGATAAAAAATGAGTGAATTGATCTTGTTTAGTCTTGAATGTGTCTTATAGTGTGTTCTCTATAAGCATAAGTGTTTAAATTAGTGGTGTATTACCTCATTTTACATGTTTCCATAGATTGTTGTTAATATCTTTCCTTTTTCTAAGAGTTAATTTAGGTTTAGTTTAGGTGATAGATCTAGAAGGAAGTTGACCTTTGGAGGTTTGACCCAATCTTGAGTGAGCCATAGCCTAGGGTCATTCCCATGTTGGATTAGGTTTGAGTAAGAGGACCTGAATAATCCCCTTCTTAGCTAAGGGTGAAATATAGTACACCAATAGTTCTAACATGCCTAGTGGGACACATTGGAGCTGTTCTTGGTGAAATTATAGTTATAGTAGTCCCCTTCATGAATTATTTATTAATTTCAAGTTCAAATAATTAATTCTAATAGTCTAGGCACATTTTTCAAGTAATTCAATTTTCATTGCAATATATTTATGTTGTTTTCATGGATATCTATAAAAAAACTATGACATACTTCCTTGTCTTCCCTATGATGAATCATACCAGTCTTGTCATGATCCATATGAGCCTATTTATGAGCCTAATTATGCTTACCAAGAGTTTTATCAAAGCTATGATGAGCCTTATCAATTTTCTCATGATCCTTATTACCAAGAGCATGACTCATACCTTCCTTATGAACCATATCAATCTCAAGACCATATTTCACCATTCTTATATGGATATGATGTTGCATATGAGTAGCCCTATCTCCAAGAAAGAATGGATGAGATAGAGCTCAAAATACTAGCATACACAAGGAAAGTTTGTTCAAACTCTTAGTATAAGGAAGTGAATGGTATATTTCAATATATGTCCAATGTTCCAAAGGAAAGGAATGAGTTGTGTAATATTGTATTGGAGTAGATGGAGGTTTGGGAGAGGTAGAAAAGTGAGTTGAATTAGTTGTATCAAGAACCCTCTTGTATTCCTTACTAGTCTTCTTATGTTCTTTACTATCATGAAGTACTTAACCATACTTAATTAGAGCTAAGGGAACTACCTAATTGGTGTCAAGAGAAGAATCATATGCCTATTCAAGAAACCAAACCTTCTTATAGTTCCACTTCTTTGCTACTCATCCCTCAAGCTAAATTTATGCATAAGGTCAAAGAGGTTTCAGATTTTGATGAAGTGATGGCCAAGTGGAAGGTGAAGAATGTAGAGGTCTTATAAATTTTCTCTTTCCATCCTCTTCAAGGTTCCCTAAATGATTCCATTACCCTCAAGATCCCAAAATATGATCATAATCAACCTTCCATGTCTCATACTATCTATCAAATAAATGAATTTCATTACCCTCCCACCACTCCCTTCTTCAAGAGGAGCCTATTCTATGGAGGATATAGAAAGAGGTTGTAGCTACGAGCCTAGTTCTTGGAGAGTGTGAAAAGAATGATTCAAGTGTGTATGAGGAGGATTTTATCACTAACACTCCACTTGATGCTGTATTTGGGAATGAGATTGTAGTTAAGAATGAGAAGGTTGGTCTTGATGTGGAAGAACTCTATTAGTAATTGGGACAAATTGAAGTCATAAATGAATTTGGGATATCTCCACTTGATAAAGATGAAGGTGTAATTCAATATAATTATATTCAAATTGATCAAAATGAGTAACAAGAGGATGAATAATAGTTGTACTTTAAATATTTTTGAGGTCAACATACCTCCATATCTAAGAAATAGGGACCCATTTGTCAAATTTTGAAAATTTGTAGCTTGAAATTGAATATTCGCTTGATCAGAGTGTCATTAGCATGATTGCACATTATTTTTATTTGAATATAATCCACACCATGGTCTAGCTAACTTATTTGTTCATGGTTTTGTTTTAATCTTATCTAAAGTGTTAACATTGTATATTTGTGTTTTTGGTTACAAGTTTCATGGAGCCTATTTGGGAATCAACATACTTAGGGTTTTTTTCTTTAATGTTAAATTGATATTTTAAAAACCTTGGTCTATAGTTCATTGATTAAATTCATATTTTGAAACCCTAGCCTATTGTTTTACCTATAATTTTTAATTCAAATTTAAATTTGGTAGGAGCTTTTTATTTAAATTTAAGTGGGAACAAATTAATCATATCATGAACTTAGTTTTAATTCTTATCCTAAGGCTTGATCATTTTTTCAAACACAACCAAATCTTAGGCTAAAAATACTATGCTAGGTCAATTATATTTCAAGGGACTTATTAACACTGGGGCCCTTTTTATATATTCTAAACCTAGGTTTTAATCATATTTTATAATACAACTAAGACCTTAGGCCAAAGTCTTTATATTAGGTCCTTATATTATTCCTAGAGTCCCATTTGTTATGTCTCATAACTTAGTTTAAATGGTCCTAACCTAAGGTTTCAATTCATGTTTATTAACATAAATTCAGAACCATAGTCCATAAATTTTATGACCAAGCTTGACTTAAACCTTTTTGTATCTATACAGGATTAATGGTTCACATTCACCTAAATGGACACGATCCAACAAAGAGAGATGAAGTAAGACTTTTTAACAAATATTTGAAGGCTCATGGGACCACCACATGGTAAAAATATATTTCTTGATAGTTTTGACAAAGTCCAGAGTGAACCAAAAAATGATAAGTGGTAAACTCATCAAATAGTCCCTAAGACATGTTTAAAATTGATGATTATGTGCTCATTAATGACATCCATGTAGACATCAAATGATGGTCATGTGGATGTCAAATTCAATATATAAAATATTCCCATGGATGTGTTTAAAATTTATGACCATGTGCCCATCAATGATGTTCATGTGGATGTCAAATGATAGTCATAGGGACATCAATTTTAAGATAGCTACATGGATCTAAATAATTTGAATATCTATAGTCCATGTTAATTCATATAAAAGGATAAAATGATTTCAGGTACAGGCAATAATTTTAAAAGGTGATGATCATTTTATTTTTGAACGTTGATGATCAAAGTGCCATAGAGTTCCATGAATGTGCCACATAAGTAGCAAGCGATAAAATGAGTATTTTATAGATTAAGGATACAATGGTATGAATATAATGCAGTCTAATCCTTAAACTTGTAATCAGAGCTCATAACTACCACCATTAAATCTCCTTACAAACTCAATTAAATGAGAAAGAATCCATAGCAATAATGGAAAACCTAATTTGGCCATATTTTCATTTGGATTGAGCTAATTAAAGCTACATTATTGCTTGTGAAAGAATAATATAATCAAAAGATGACCCAAAGTCTACTAGTTAGTAATTAGATATAATCATAGCCATCAATTTATTAATAGATAGGGTTTAAAACATGGCACAAGAGCTTAAAAGATCCCCTTGAAGATGACAAACATATAATGAACACTAAGAAAAGATTAAGAATGTAAGGAGTGCCAAAGAAATCCTAAAAAATGGAGGACATCTTCAATGCCCTTGAACAACTTAGTCAAAGGCTTGATGCACTTAGTCTATCTAGTCTCAATGTAAATGATAAGGTCAAGCAAAGAGCCTCCAATTTGTGTAAGAGATAAGGCACCAAATCTCAAGAAAGATTACTATTGACCTTGATAGGATCATGGAGATGATTCTAAATACAAGAGAAACATTTAATGTAATCAGAAGCATTAGATAGAGTGAATAAAGATGACAAGGAATTAACATATCAATGAAAGAGCTCTTCATGAAATTTATTGGCAACCTTGAAGTAATTGAGGAATAACATTATAGAATGAAGATATTGCTAGAAAGACAAAAGACTGTAATAGGAGACTTCATTAGCCATAGGGTCCCAAGGTTAATTAGATTAGGAATATTATTTTATTCTTAATAGGTATAATATTTTAAAAATAGAATATTCTTTTAGACATGTAAATATTGTAAAGCACTTGGTCTATAAGTTATTCTAAATGGTCATTTATTGTCAAAAGTAACAAAAAAGACACATGTCCTATAAACTTGTACAAATATAATTGGATAAGACTAACCAACATACCACCTTGATCTTATATAAAGGGGGTATTATCCATTGTAAAGAGAGGGGGAGTTCTTAGATCCAAATTACTTTGTAAACTTAGAATAATGAATATAAGCAAGGAATTCTACATAGATTTTTCAACAGTGCTTGTGTTCATTATTATCATGGCTTTTCTCTCACTTGTTCCTATTTTCAGATTTGAATGATTATTATTAATTCTTGGTGTGCATATTTTAATTTTAGATTTTTTAACTTGTGTCAATTCTAAGTTGACTAAAAGTTCTTAGGTTCATTTCATTTCCTTTATTCTTATTGCATTTGGACTAATTTTGTTTGCTTGAAAGGGTAAATCTTTAAATTGAATCAGGTTCTTATTTGCTTTATTTCAACCCTCCTTAGGATTTTACCTAATGTGTGATAAGATTTGGTCTTAAGATATTTGATGTTACACATTGGTTAAGTACATGCCTAGATAATATTTGAAATTTTTTGTGATGTTTGGAATGAAGATCAACATCTCGTTTCTACCCTACCCTTATTTTTACTCCTTTTAAACCAAATGACTTTAGTTTAGCTTGTCATTGTAAATATCCATATTATGTTAATTCTTGATCATAATTAAATATTCTTTGCATAGAATACTTCATATTTTGCATAGATCAACTATTTCACCATGGTGGCTCCCAACCACCAAACATTACAAATATTTTGAATAGTCCACTTGATTTGCCTCTATTCCATCAATAGATAATAGGATTATCACAACCTATAACTCATGCACATAATTCTTAGAATTCTAAAATGTAAGTGTTTTTTAAATACTCTAGGCACTTTTGATACATATTCAATCATCAATAGGTGTAGCCTCACTGGAATTAGAAGGAGGTCCAAGTAGGTCTTTGTGAATTTATAGAATCTTTACTAAATTTGGTGTGTTTGGATCAAATGTTGATCTATTTTTTGCATTTGTGTGCTTATTTTAGCATATTTATGTAAATATCATTGATTTTGATGGTCTTAGACCAATATTTTTTATTCCTTTAGACAAAGATTGATATTTTTTGGACATCCATGGACATTCATGCAAATTTAGTTTATGATTTGTATATTCCATGCATTTAAGGTTAGTAATAAAAATTTTGTACAAAGATTGACTGATTATTTGAAAATTTGAGTTAATTCAAGCTTATAGGTGTAAATATCCCTCCCATTCATCAATCTAGATGTATTTTGGAACTTATTTTCTTAAAGATAGTCATGCTTTACATGTATTTGTGAAAAATTGGCTTAACATGCAAACTTAATCATTGTAATTTTCAAAGATTGGTTTGATGCATCATATTCTAAATAGGTTTCAAGGTCACAAGCTGGAATTCCTAAAAGTGACATCGAGGTGAGCATAAATTTTCAAGGTCTTAGCCAACTTCACCAAGTTAGGGTGCTCATGTGTTTAAGGTATGTCTTGGCTAGGTGATTCTTTAATCAAAGTGCCAGATATAATACATTATCTTCTTTCAAATCTTAAAAGGCATTTTCCTTCTTTCAATCCTAATAATGTTTTCATAACTGAAGAACACATTATATATTTCAAAGCTACTTTAATACCTTTAGATGTTGTTCATGAGGATGTAGTATGTAGATTATTCCCATTTACATTCAAAGAGGCTTCATATGAATGTTTTATCAACCTTCTAGAGGACTATATATCTAGTTAGGATGATTTTAACAAAATCTTTATTGATCAATTTGGTAATATCATTAGTCCATACATTTTGTATCAATAATTCACCACTTTTAAGATAGATTATAGTGAGACTATTAGATCCTTCAATGCTAGATTCCAAATGTTGTATAACATAAACATAGCTCCTTATAGACCTAATGAGGCTTTAACCTTCAATATTTACAAGGATGTTTTAGATCCCTTGTATTCTATGTTCCTTACATAGACATGGCTGAAAACATGGTGAATGCGCTTAGAAGGTCCCCTTGAAGATGACAAACAAATATTGAATACTAAGAAAAGATTGGGAATGCAAGGAGTACGAAATAAATCTAGAGAAATGGAGGACATCTATAATGACCTTGAAAAACTTAGCCAAATATTTACTACACTTGATCTAGCTAGTCTAAATGTAGATGATAAGGTCAAGCAAATAGCTTCCCATTTTGTGCAAGGGCTAAGGCACAAAATCTTAGGAAAGACTACTCTTAACCTTGGTAAGATCTTGGAGATGATTTTAAATATAAGAGAAATAATTAGTGTAGTAAGAAGAATTAGATAGAGTGAATAAAGACCATAACGACTTAGCATATCAATGAAAGAGCTCTTCATGAAACTGATTGGTAATCTTGAGCTAATTGAGGAGAAACATTATAGAATGAATATACTTCTATAAAGAAAAAATATTTCAACAAGAGACTCCATCAGCCATAGGATCCCAAGGTTAATTAGATTAGGAATATTCTTTTATATCTTAACAGGTATAATATTTGGAAAATGGAATATTTTTTTAGACATATGCGTCTTTTAAAGCACTTGGTCTATAATTAAATCTAAAAGGTCATATGTTCTATAAATTAATAGAAAAGACACTTGTCCTATACTCTTGTACAAATATAATTGGATAAGACTCACCAACATACCACCTTGATCTTATATAAAGGGGGTATTATCCATTATACAGGGGGTTCTTATATCAAAATTACTTTGTAAACTTAGATAAATGAATATTATCAAGGAATTATGTTAATATTATTCAATAATGTTTGTGTTCATTCTTTCTTGTTCCTATTTTCAGATTTGAATAGTTATTATGAAGTCTTGGTTTGCACCTTTTAATTAAAAAGTTGTTAACTTGTGATAATTATAAGTTGACTAAAAGTTCTTAGGTTCATTTTGTTTCCTTTATTCTTCTCCATTTGGGCTAATGTTGTTTTCTTGCAGGGGTAAATCTTTAAAGTGAACTAGGTTCCTATTTGCTTTATTTATATCTTCCTTAGGATTTTTCCTAAAGTGTGATAGGATTTGGGCTTAAGTTGTTTCATGTTACACATTGGTTAAGTGCATGCCTAGATGATATTTTAAATTTTTCATGATATTTGGAATGAATATCATCAACATATCTTTTCTACCCTACCCTTTCTTTTGCTCCTTTTTTAACTAGATCACTTTAGTTTAGCTTGTCATTATAAATATCCATATTATGTTAGTTCTTAGATTAATTTTTTTTATCATAATTCACTATTGTTAGCATAAAATACTTCATATTTTGCATATACCAATGATTTGGCCATAGTGGCTCCAAACTACCAAACATTATAAATATTATGAACAGTCCACTTGCTTTGACTCTATTATATCAACAAATAAGAGGATTATCATAACTTGTAACTCATGTAATGAATTCCAAGAATTATAAAGTGAGAAGTGTTTCTTAAACACTCTAGATACCTATGATACATATTCAAGCATCAACAGACAAAGCTTCACTGGCATTAGAAGGAGGTCCAAGTATATCTTTGTGAATTTGTTGAATCTTTGCTAATTTTGGTGTGTTTTGATCAAATAATGATGTATCTTTACATATGTGTGATTTTTTAGCATACTTGTGTAAATATCATTGATATTGATAGTTTTAGACCAATATTTGTGATTTATTTAGACAAAGATCAATATTCTTTAGACATCCATGGATATTCATGCAAAGGTAGTTCATGATTTGTGTATTCCCCATATTTAAGGTTAGTAATAGCAATTTTGTACAAATATTGATTGGTTATTTTCAAATTTGAGTTTATTCAAGCTTATAGGTGTAAATATCCCTATCATTCATTAGTCTAGACATATCTTTGAACTTATTTTGTTAAAGATAGTCATTCTTTACATGTATTTGTGTAAAATTAGCTTAACATGCAAACTTAATCATTGTACATTACAAATATTGGTTTGATGCATCATATTTTAAATAGGTTTCAAGGTCACAAGACAAAATTGTAAAAAATGAGACTATGGTGAGCATAAATTTTCAAGGTCTCAACCAACTTGACCAAGTCAGGGTGCTCATGTGTTCAAGGTATGGCTCGACTAGGTGGTTATTTAATCAACTTGTCAAGTATAGTACATGATCTTCCTTAAAATATTGAAAGGTATTTACCTTCTTTCAATCATAATAATGTTTTCATAGCTAAAGAACACATTAGATCTTTCAAATCTACTTTAAGACTTCTAGATGTTGTTCATGAAGATGTAGCTTGTAGATTGTTCCCATTTACTTTGAAAGATGTTGCATATGAATGGTTTATCAACATTTTAAAGGATCACATAGCTAGTTGGGATGATTTTAACAAAATATTTATTGATAAATTTGGTAAAATCATTATTCCATGCATTCTGTATTAGTAATTCACCACTATTGAGAGAGATTCTAATGAGACCATTAGATCCTTCAATGCTAGATTATAAAAGCTATATATTGTAACCATAGCTCCTTATAGACCTAATGAGGCTTTATCCTTAGATATCTACAAGTATGCTTTAGATCCCATGACTTTTGTGTTCCTTAAAAGGTTAGTTAGAGTCATAAACACATTGGCATTGGCTTATGTTAAAGCTATAATAATCAATGATCAAATTCAGCTTTAAGGTCAGCTTGCATATGTTATCCCAAATGTCAACCCCCAATTCCTAGCACTGAATGTCATACCTGATGCCAATCAGAGTGTGCCTACCTTAAATCAAAAACCATTCTTGAACTAATTAGTATTAAGTCATACAAATCCTATCCAAAACCTAAGGTTATTAAATAACACTATTGGTGGGCTTCATCCACAAAATCATGGAACTCTAATGACCAACTAATAGTAATACTCTTGTTCATGATCTTGAGACACCAAAAAATTCAAATGACTTGATATTAGGAATGATCCAAAAAATGAGCATTGACTTTCTTTAGTTTAAAAAAATTAAGAAATATAGGGGATGGCTCTAACAAAAAATATGATTCTCAAAGGTTCAATAGGATTAAAAATAAGTTCTAGGATAAAAATAGTAATGGATTACCTAAAAACATACGAATGAGTTTTTTTGATATAGACTTGGCTAATCATTGTAATATTTTTGAAACATTTCAAGGTGAAAGGGATTTAACTGAAATTGTGACTAACCAAAATAATATTTTAGGGACATCTAGATTTGCAAGAACATCTCAAGGTTTCATGATATAGGATTTTAATTTTCCATTTTAAGAGGAAAGTGAACATGAAGATACTCTGAAAGAAGGAACAACTCTTCAAGATGAGCGACCCCATGAAAAAGAACATATACAAATAGACTTATCTTTACAATATTTCTATGAGGACAATTGATATGAATTCACTAATGGAATACAAGATGTTTCTGAAGAAGATGACCATGGATAATAGTTACACTAGGATTTATTGAAAGAAATTGGTGTGTCCTAAGAAGGCAATGATGTCTTTGAGGTCCCATAACTAGATGAGTTAGAACCCAAGTGGGTAGAAGAGCTACCTTTCTTCACCAAGGATGAAGATGAAGTAGGTGAAGTAGATTTGGAGTTTTTATATGAATTCATCAAATGGCCAAGAGTATGGGACAAACATGTTTCTGATGATAAGATTTTAGATGAACTCTATTCAGTTGATCAAGATGAAAAATACTTCTAGGATGACTTCAAGGATTTTTGTGTGAAGATTAGTAGTCCATTTCCACCTCAGAAAGAACCCAATGAAGAAATAAATCTAAGGATACTACCCAAGCTACCATTATTGAATGAACATGATATAAGCCACTATCTATCTATGGATAAAGTATAACTATCATTCCTATGAAAAAGTAGAAGAATTTGGGAGGAAGATGATTGAATCTTAGATTTATATCTTTGATCCATGCATCTAAGAATGATGATAAGAGACCAAGCTATATCACCTAGACTACACAAGCATACAAGTGCTCCTATTCAAAAGAAGAGGCCATTGAATGAAAGTAATCATGCTTCAAGGTTCTGTAGTAGACTAAATAATTTTCAATTTGATCCAAGAGGTAAGTAATTTATGTAGTTAGTGTAGGGATTAATTTAGTTTATTTCTTGTTCTTTGTGTATTTATTTTTTCCTTCATGTCCCTTATTTGTATATAAAGCCTATTTATATTTGTTTTCTTATCTTTCTTTGTTCCTTTATTTTAAATAAGTCATTTTGGATAATTATTAGCTCAAGTTTTATCTAGTTTCTCAAGAAAATTCAAAATTCAAAAATGTAAGTATGACTTCTAAACATTGGTTGATAATGGTTTGTTGAAATATGAGCTTGATGTTGTAGTTTAGAGAAGCTAGCAAAGACTGATGGATAATTTAATTATTTATTGAGATTTTAGACCTTATTCTGATATAAGATTGGTTTTAATAAGGATTGTACATGTAGGATGAAATATTAAACTAATAGGACACAATCATGATTGCACTTAAAAAAACATTAATTGCCTAAGAAAAAGTTAACAACTAAGGATGATTGTTTGAAAATCAAATACTTGACCAAATCCATAAAACTAGGTAGCCTAGTTCCCAACCTTTGCTATAAAGTCAAAATGACTTGAAAAATACAAAAATAAGAACCTTATTAAAAATTTCAAAGAGCTTTCTAAGTAGAGGTGATTCTGGTAATCTCCATAGGGGTTATGGACACCTAACTAGTAGTGGAGCAAGGCCTTGAGTGGATTTAAAGGCATCTCAATCAAGTCTATGGATTTATGATCATTATTCATTATTATTAGAATAAAATACTTCATATTTTACATAGATCAACTATTTGGCCATGGTGGCTCCCAACCGCCAAACATTATAAATATTGTGAATAGTCCACATATTTTACCTTTATTTCATCAATAGATAACATGATTATCATAACCTATAACTCATGCACTAAATTCTTAAAATTATAAAATTAGAAGTGTTTCTTAAAAACTCTAGGCACCTATGATACATATTCAGGCATAAATAGGTGGAGCTTCACTATTGACCTCAACAAATATCTGTAAGAGATTGAAGAGCTTTGTAGAGATATGTTTCCCATTTAAGAGAATGTTTATGATAAATTTTATCAAGAGTCACTCATTAAAGATCATGATATAGATTGGGTTGACTATTCAAATCTCCTTGAAGATCTAGATGAACTTGTATTAGTCGATAAGAAGTATGAGGTCACTCAAGACGCCTAAAAGACTAAAAAATGAGGCATAGATGAGGTATCACTTGAAAAAGTTGTAGTTGAATAGTATGAGAAATATTTTATCTTTGTTGGTGATTAGTTTTTTTTTATGACTCATTTGAGGAGATGTTGAGAGACTTGGTAAGCAATAAGAGTGGCTCATCAAAGGTCATGTTTAATAAACATCAATATTTGTAACTTGTACCATCTCTTGGAGTAAGTGAGTTTATAAATTTCCATTTTGATCTAGGTGGATCATACTTTGTCATGACTAGTTATATTAGTTTGTTTATTTTTTGTTTGAAATAAGTGTTTTGTTTGCACATTTGTTTTTTTTAGTTAGCTTCCATGTTTTCTACGTTTCCTTCCCTATTTTGGTGGAATTAGTTGTCTTTTCAAGTCAAAAGGTTTATTTTAGTCATGGATCATATTAATCATTATTGGTGACTCTAAGAGTCATGTGAATGGTCTGAGTTATCAATCATATCAAACATGTTACCTAGCTGAGTCATCAAAGATGTTGGCCAAATTTGGCCTACATACCAAAATTTATCTAATCCAAAATAAGAAGATGAGAAAAGTTTAAGATGGAATGAGTGGACCAAAATTATGAGAAGTAGATCTCATATTGCTTATAAAATTTTTTAAATGCTTTAAGCATACTTAAAGTGAAATTTATTGATCCTTGGGAAGTAGACTTGAAAATAGGTATAGGATTGCAAAGTGAAAAAGACCAGTAGGTTCTCATGGTGTTTCAATGATCTATGGGAATGAATTAGGTTATAAAAAGTATTATAAGTTCTTTTGATCCTTATAAAGGGACACCAATTTATTTCACAAGTCCAAAAGAACTAGACCATCATGAGCACATCACACAGGGACAAACATGCATGCTTAGTTGCATATTTGATAAATACACTTAATAAGCCTCTCAATCCCAAAAGATCACATATAAATGATGAATTTAGTGCCAAGATCGTCCTCTACAAATTTAAAATCTTGATGAGTTATTTATCTCAAGATATAAGTGTTCAAAGTTGAGTAAGCAGAGTGGAGACATGTACATGGATGTCAAGATTAAGCCTCATGAAATAGACATTTAGATTTAAAAGTTATCAAGGGTGAATATGGAACTAATAGATGTTAATATCTTGGGTGCTCATATGAATATCTAATGATGCACATCAACTAACAACGCCAGTGAGCCCAAATAGATCAATGAAGCATGTTTAATCATATAAAGTAGATCTAATGGCAAGTGAGAAGTTAGTGAGTTAGTTAATCCTAAAAGTTAATGGGAGGGTGACAAGTGTCTCAAACATGATATAATGGTATAATACTTATGAATTTAATTTCATTCATATAGATAAATATCAATGGTATGAGTAGGGTCAAAGGGTCAAGGAGCTAAGATTAAATGTGAGGCCACCATGTGGTGTAAGCATGAAACTAGATAGATTGATATTAGGATCTTGAGAAGGGATGTATTTTTTAAAAATGACATGAATGAGAATCCTATATCATGATTGATGGTTTATGTTAAAATTCAAATCTAGGAGACTTTAAATGGATAATGAATTCAAGTCAGGTTGAACCAAGTAAAATATTTCAAAGGATACCATTGAATCTTAGTCAAGACCTCTTTTTGAGGATCTAAAACATGTAAACTTGGTTTATTTGTGTTTTTAACATCATGTATAGTAATTCCTTGGCTTAAAAATGTTTTAGAGGTAGAATAGGTTTGTTAAGACCTAATATGGTTTTGGAAAGAAGCTATGTAGTCTGTAATCTATTCATTCACATATTGACTATATGAAAACCAATAAATTGGATTGGTTTTCAATCTATAGTAAGACTATGTTCCAGTTTGGGATAGGAGTAGATATGTGATTATGGAGATGTGTCTCATCCTTTTACATAATCATAGATCTAAAAAATAGGTACCTATAGTTTCCTAAGGTAGACCAAGCATGGCTCTATCAGTTCAAATAAATGAGGATGTTGCCCTTATGAATAAATCAAGCAAAAAGTGGCATAGAGCCCCAAAAAGGAGACTTGGTGGTTGGATAAATATATTAGAACATTCAATTATTTTATAGAGCCTTTAAGTTTTTTCCTTCTTGATAAGAACATGACTTATCATCCTTAGATTAATGTTAATCCATCAAGAGTAGTTGAACCTCATTCAATGTTTTCTTCTTGCACAACTCCCTCTCTCTCTCATCCCTTTTTTATATATATGTCCCATTTTCTTCCATATTAAAGCTCTCAATTTTTTTTTTAAAAAAATATCTGGTATTTTTTCTTAAGGACAGAGACTCTTATGCTTTAGTTATGCAAAAAATTTATTATAACACCTCTTTGATATAATAGAGACTAAATTCCTCCATTTTCAAGCTGAATTGAAGTGTGTCTTATGAGTTCATTGATGTGGTTAAGTGAATTCATGATTTCCTTTGCCTTTGTCTAAATTCCCTCACCTTTATGAAGTGTTTTGGTAGTTCTCATAGGTTATTCTAAGTGTAATATATTGTTTTTTGCTTAGATTGGAAGTGGATAACTACCCTCCCATACTAAGTTGATATCTAGTCAGTGTCTTTTTTTGAAATTTTTATGTGAGGGCTGATTAAAAATGAGTGAAGTTATCTTATTT
>JARHVA010005195.1:537500-685000 GCA_037957365.1 Torreya grandis | reverse complement strand
ACATTAAATATATTCAAATTATCATTCATGCTAGGTTGAGTTTGTGATTCATCTATAAATGTATTAATATAAACTATGTTATCATCTATTAGATCATGTATCTTATGTCACAAATTGATGCCTCTATCGGTTGGATATATTATTCCTTAATGATGGTCATAATATGCATTATTGTCACATCCATTGGTTGGAGGCTTACTCATATCAACATAGTTTTAGGGGAAACTATGTATAAGTTTATACTTATAGATACTCTTTTTTGGCCACTTATGTGTCTAAATGGACATCAAACTGATTTCTATCAAATTATGCAAATTAAGCCTATAAATCATTTAACATCCCAAATTCATCCACACATTAGATGTAAGTGCCCAAACTTATGTCAAGGCATCCCTATTTGGGGTATTACCTTATACATGATGATAAACTCTCATAGATTCATCCCTAGTCAAAATTTTACCTAGCAAACTGACATTTTGACCAATTAAGTAGGCCCAATTATTGAAATGACCAAAAGACTAAGAATAATTAATTAACCAAGCAACTCAAATTAAATGCTTAAGTGAAATTTCCATGTTGAATTAGTGAATATGTAATTTTTGAAAATAAACATTCAATAAATATCTAGGAAAATGAGGTCATGATGATGTCATCATCCTCAAAGTTAAGAATTAATATCAACATTAATGCCATAAAAATTAGAAATGTTGATCTATGCCTCCATAAATGCATAATTGAAGACATAATTAATTGTATTTGGACTCTTAACACTAACCCTAGCCTAACTACATTTGGGTTAAAGTTAGTTAAAAACCTATAAATATAATTTCGATGAGTATTCTTAATAAATATTTTGAGGGTAAACAAATAATGGAAAATTATTTCTATGAAGCTTCATTTTTAACACAAGCCAAGAGATAAGAAGAGGAGGTTATACCCACAAAACATTGTCATCGTTAAAGACCATTTATTCACCATACTAAGTACAAGCCACTCTTATTCCAACAATAAATTTGAATCATCAAGGAAGGTATAAGTGTTTGATTTTGTCATCTCATTGCCTTTATTTTGTTTGTTACTTACTCACCCTAGTAATTAGGCTTATAATGTTAGTTATCATTTATTTTTTTGGTTTATCCACTAACAAGAGAATATAACATCATCTTCATAATACTAAGTTACATATTAGAATTCTTGTGGGACCTACACCCCAAATACATCATAGGAGCATCTTGGGACCCTTCAAAATCAAGAAAAGCTCACCAATGACCTAGTTTTTAGCTTTTTTCCTAGTTTTGTCATGTTTTGTGATTGACTATGGATGTGCATATTTGTCTACTACATATTTATAGATTCAAAGCCAAAAAAATTGAAATTATTTTTAAAAAGAGTGAAATTATCACATTAAATAACAAAATCACCTCTATTTGAGCCATGCTCTATGTAATTATGAATTTAGAACATTGTTTCATGAATTCATCAGGGTTATTTTTTAAATTTTTTTACAATTTTTACTATTTTTTGGTATTTTCTATGTATTTACAAATTTCAAACTTTTAATTATGAAATATTAACTAGTATCTATAAAATAATTTGTTCTAATTTATGCTTTTATTTAGGTTTAAGATAATTGATAAATCATATATTAAAGTTGTGAAATTGTATAAATAAGTTGTAAAATAAAGTTATGAAAATATAGTTATAATAAATTAAAAGAAAGTTACAAAATTGTAGAAATGAGTTGTGAAATTTATTAATGGATTTGAGAAAACATAGTTACAAAAATGTAGAACTAAGTTGTAAAATTGCAGAACTTAGTTGTAAAATCATAGAATGGATTTGTGAAATCATAGTTGAAAAATCATAGAACAAAGTTGTGAAATTATAGAATAGAGTTTTGAAATCATCCCAAGAACTATGAAATCATACTATAAATATTTTTTTGTGTTTTTGTTGTTTTTTGAGTTTCATTAGCTGAAAAATTTCATAGTTTACCTTTACAATGTAACTAGGACATTATTCCAAAGAACATACTTTCATTTTTTTTTAGATAATTTTAAGGTTTCCTTCATTATATTAGACTACACAAACATTTAAAAAATATTTACATATTTTATCAAGTGAGGAGAGACCAGAGAGACCATATTGCATCCCAAAAATGCCTCCATAACATTTAAAATTTGGTGTTTCAAAAACATTGTTCGCATTTACATTTATGTTTAAAACATTGGAAAATTTCTTGTTTTTCATTCCAAGTTATTTTTTTCAAGGCCTTCACACATTTCAATTTTAGTTTTTTAAAATAAGTTTTCTTTTTGCACATTCAATTCATTATTTCCATTTTAGTTTTGTTTAAACTAAGTCACATATATTCTCTTCCCTATTTAGGGTGACTTAGAAACATGACTAAGATTTTTAATCATTGTAGCCTAGATAAATGTTGTGTATTCTCTTTCCTTGTTCCTAGGGACTTGGATGACTGAAAAATGACCACTTTCTTCTTTTATTTTCTTTTTGTCTTGTAAGTAGGAGTTTATCACATCCTCATAAGTTATTTAAGTGGTCATTAACCTAGGGTTTCATTTTAAAATATCATACCAACCCCATATATCCTATGGGATATAAAAAATATGTGTGCCTTTTGATTAAATAAAGGTTGAAAATTAGCCTAACAAGTCAAAAAGATCCCAAGATCATGAAACAGTCTAGACATCACACTCTACTGAGAAAGTGATAACTAGATTGGTTGTGAAAGGGAAAAGAACATTTCATAAAAAAATATATGGTTTAAATTTTATTTACAAATATATTATTGTGCCCAAGTGTTTTAAGGCACTTATGGACCATCAAGAAAAGTTAATTAAAAATATATATATTAATTGACCGCACTTGCCATGGGATATCTTTCCAATGCCATGCTGATTTTGCACTCTAAGTTCCATGACATGTACAAGTTATTGAGAGATAAAGGGGGGATAATAAATCTACCTTCATGCACTCCTTATTTATTGGATTAAAAAAATAATTCCTCTCAAGAACTAGTATATCAGTGGAAGTTTGGCATATGTAATGCACACCTTATGTTAGTTATTAAAGATAGGAACATGTGTTTATTTACATCTTAGTTTGAGTCCAAAAACATTCATGTAAAATAAACAAATAACAAATAACAAAACACTTGATATGAACACCATTCACATTCAGAAGTGTTATGCTTCCCAAATTTGGTGAGACCATTTGCCTTATACTAAAGCTTGAAGAAGTCATTTGTGCCTAAATATTTGAAAAAAATTATTAGTATGATAATTTTAGTTTATACCACTCCTCATTAAAAAATCCAAGTCTTACAAACCACGATATAAATCCATCTTTCAAATTTTATATCTAAAGATGATTGGTTTACATTTGAGTCTTACCTACAACTTAGGCCTAAATAATTTACCTCTTTGTGTTTAGATTGTGTAAATTAGATTAATTTTTAGTTTGGTTTAAATACTTTTACGTAGACCATAGTACCTTTTATATTGAAACCATGTTTTTCCTTATTCCTAATGTCTACTTAGACCAAGTGTTCCTTTTATACCAAATCAATATCTTTAGACCTAAGAGTAGTTCCATATTCACGTGCCTAGTTAAAGTTTCCATGTGCCTAGATCAAGTGTGTTTTCAAGACCTACGTATAAGTTTCGTGTGCTAAAATCAATTTTATATGCCTAGTTTGATTACCAATTCCATGTTCCTAGACTGAGTTTGTTTCTAAGACCTCGTTATAAGTTTTATGTACCTATTCTAAGTTTGTGCCAAGACAAATTTCATTTACCTATACCTAGTTCATTTTCTATTTAATTTCAAAATTTCATGTGCCTAGACCTAGACCTTAGTTTGTTTTCCACTTACTTAAAATATCACATTGCAAGATTCAATATTCAAGTTTTTTTAGACCATTTTACAAGACCAAGTCTAAAGTTTTCTTTTTTAGACCACTTATTCTAAAGACATAGAGTGTTTTAGTGATAAATTTAGACCAAGTGTCAATGTTAGTTTTCAAGGAAAGATCATTTAAATCCAAGTTATAAAAGTTTGAAATGTTTGACCAATAATTATCAAAGGAAAGGAACAAAAATTTAATCATGCATTTTTATACATGTAGAAAATCTTTGTATAATCTAGATCATGAGAACATTTTTACAAATAATCCCTTTGACTATGAGCCCTACGGTGATAACATAGTATATGAAAGAAAACCATATCATATGTACATCTCCTAAGATATGGAAAAAACACAACCAACTCACATAATACCTTGAAAACACATCTTATTATCTGAGGTAATAACAAGACCCATTTGTATAATACCATACCAACATGTCTCTTAGTACATAAATGGTTCAACAACAACAATCATATTATGTGAACACACCATCTAGTGAAAGTTAAAATCCATTATTATTTGATCATCACATTTTATAACATAATTATGAGATTATATTTAAAGTGGTCAAAGTTGGTGCTAATTTCCCATCATATTTTCCACAAGAAATTCTACCTTACCTAGTTAGGGCACCTAGTCATGCACCTCTCATCTAAACATTTGCATAGGCCTCTACTTGTCAAAATCAAGCCTTTTAACCCATTCCTAGTTAGGAGCTTATTACATATGCTAAGGGATAAGTTCAAAGTGTTGACCAGTTTTTCAAAATGTAATAGGCATACCAAACATACCTTGACCTAGTAAGGAATTTTAATGTTATGACTATTAAAAACACATTGATTATTGAGTTAAATCCATCAAATGTGATATAAACTAGTTTGGCAGGCTTTTCTAATATACACACGGATCCATTTTTTCAAACCACACTATTTACATACATTTTTAGTGTTACTCTAAATGAATAAAAATTAGTGACATCTTTAGGTACCCCTCTTCATAATGTGGTGGATGACCCATAGATGTTGCCTAATCCACACTAAATATAGTCTAATATGCTAAGGACCACCAAACCAAGTACATCAATGGGATTGAAAAAATAGTTGGAAAGTACATCCAATTTGCACTAGGTGACTATTACTCCATGACCTTTTGATTCCTTGAATCCATATCAAGGAGTAAGTAATCAACCACCATTTGATATCTCTTCACAATAAGTGGTAATAAACATTAGACATTAGTAAGTTTTGACCAACAAGCCACCACAGCAAGTGGTCAATTAGCCACCCTAAACTTTGTCTAATCATCAACATCTTGTGGAAAATCAATGACAAATTCTAAGACAAAAAAATGCTAATACAACAACAAGTGCCGAGCCAACAACAAATTTTTAGACAATAATAAGTGCCTAATACCCAATGAATATATACTAAAAAATAGTTACCCCAAACATTGAAAAAAATTAAATAAATATGTAATATTCAATTAACATACACAAAAGTTCTATAAATTTAAATAATGATTAAATCCTTAGATAAAATGTTGACATAAATATTTTGGTGGGAAAACATTGAAAGGTAAAAAACCCATAATAATTAATATTCATATAATTAAGAAGCGTATAACCCTAATACAATCCTTATTTTCTCACTACTCCTCTATAATAATTTTTTTTCACAAAACCTTTGTAAATATTTGCCACATATAAGTATTAATGTTTTCACAATTCACTGAAGTTCATTTGAAATTAATAACTAATAGAGGTAAACCCTATTTTATAGTGAAATTTGAAGGGAGGTGATCGTTGTGAATAATGGGTCCAATTATCCTAAAAATAAATTTAATAAACCATCGATAACTTATTAACTAAATATAATATTGTTATTTATTTACATGATGTTTCCACCTCATGTTAATAAATAATATGATATTAGTATTTAATAAATTACTAATATAATCTAAGGGTTAAATAATCAACACTTTGACATTAAATACTCTATCACTCACCCTTAATGCTAAGTGGGGATGAAAACCATAGTCACTATAAATGAATTATACTATGTGAAAAATTTGAATGATTTAAAACCTTCATCATGCCAAATATCACTTTTTGAAACAAAAAAGAATTATAAGCCATAAACTACTCAAAATTGTGTTTAGGATAACATGATCATGAGACTACATCTCATAGTTTCTCACAAATAATCAAGTAAGCATATTTGGAACCTTTTATAACATAAGGATCTCTATTACAAAGTATGATTTTAATGTATTGGGGTACATAATTAAAACTTCCAAACAAAGTTTACTTTAGTTACATAACTTCCACATGAAGTTTACAATGCGTTACAATTTAAAAGAAGTATAGATAAGAAGAAGGAACACATGGATATTAGGAAGTGGAATTGCTTTGCATACTCCCCCTCAATGGTAACTCTAAGAGGCCCATCCTTGCAAAAAACTTACAAAACATGGTAACACCAAGTGGTTTTGTGAAGATTTCTACCACTTATTCATCCATAGGACATAACTATAGATCAATATCACCATTGAGGACTTTCTCTTTGATAAAATGTACATGAACTTCAATATGTTTAAATTTTTTGAGATACACACCTAAACAAAACTTAAACATATATCCAAAAATAGATTCATTATAACATAGTATGGTTAGCATCACAATAACCAAGTACATAAAATTATGACATATGTTTTTCTACGGTAGAAAACATTTAAAATGATAAATTCATATTTTAAGTCAAACAAGTTCTTTACTTTGATTACAAATTTAGTGAATAAACATAAATTAATGTATGTAGTTCATTATTGGACATCTCTAATATTGACAAGCTAAGCATCCCCAACTATCATGTGATGCACATATAATAATTTACTAATAATATGATACTAAGTTTAGCCAAACGTTATCTATATTATTAGAAATAACTCATTTTTTAATTTGAATCTTATCAAAACTTTTCAAGTTTTATATACTTCAACAAAATATTGAGGTATAACCACTCATACATCAAATATGGATAATTTTAGCATTACATGCAATCATCCAATCATATAGACATGAATTTCAAATAAATAATTTTAAAGATGTATAAATAGAATTCTTAGTAAATTAAATGATGAAAATTCAATAATACAAACTCCATTTAAACTTTGCATTTCATAACATATCTTATTATCAAATGAAACATATAATAATGTTAACATAAACAATCAAATGATAAAATAATCAAATGAGAGTATCTAAACATATTAACATATAATTTCTCACTAATCAAATATAAATATCTTAATAATTGAAAAAAAAAAAGATCCAAACTTATTGATCATGATCTTCTCACCAAATTCAGTAACTAAACATGATTATCTTGTCAAATTAAGCATGATGTTATGCATATAATGCATTTCAATGCAAACTTATATGAATTGAATGTGTGTGTGTGTGTGTGTGTGTGTGTGTGTGTGTGTGTGTGTGTGTGTGTGTTTTATTTATCACCTAAGACAAATATATCTATTAAATATAAATGTAATAAGTATTTTTTCAATAATAAAACTAAATATTTTTACTAAGAAATACCATGTCTATGAGACACTATCAATATAGTTAGTATCTCTAAAGTAACACCAAAATAGTTTTATCAAAGAAAATAATATGATATGATAAGACATGTATTTTTGATGTAGAAAAAATAAAATATTAAGTAGGGATTCTATTCAGAATATGCATAATAGAATTCATGGCTTTGGCCCATAAGAACTTAGGAATATTTGCAAATTGCAATATTATTCTAGCCATTTATATGATTGTGTGATTTTTCCTTTTAGAAATACCATTTTGCTAAGAGGAATAGGGGGTTTTTAGTTCCATTTGAATACCACAACTAATGAAAAAAATATCAATTTTTTTACTAACATATTCACCGCCATTATCATTTCTTAATATCTTAATACAAAAATCAAATTCATTTTCAACACTAGCTTTAAATTCTTTGAATTTAGACAACACATCAAATTTATTTTTAATAAAAAAAGACTAGATCATTCTAGTGTAATCATCAATAAAAGTAACAATATACAAAGAACCATTCAAATAGACAACTTCAAGATGTCATAAAACATCACTATGAATTAATTGTAAAGGATGTGAGGAATTTGCATAATGATTCTTGTGAAAGGGGTTAGTATGTTGCTTACCATGTAAGCAACCCTCACAAGTTTCATGATGAGAGAGGATAAAAGGAAGTCCAATAATGATATTATTTGTAGACATAACATGTAAACTTATAAAATTAATGTCCTAATATTTTATGCCATAATTGATATTTATTCTTACTATGTGATGAAAGAAAACATGCAAAAGAAGGAGAAAATATATATAAACTATTGTTTTGAACACCTTCAACAATCAAGGAACCATATTGATTTATAATAAACCAGATATATTTAAGTAATAGTAAAATGAAATTATCATTTTTAAGTTGATAACAAGATACCAAATTATTTTTAAGCTTAGGTACATTAAAAAACATCATTTATAGTAACATTTAAAAACATTATTTTTCTCTATTTAGCTACTTCTAGAAAACAATTATCTCCTAAGTAAATTTTTTTAGATATATCTCTAAGATCACATAGAATATTATATAATAAAGACATATGGTGTGATTCACCACTATCTAAAATCTACTCATTTTCATTTGAATAAAATAAAGGAGCATACAAAGCAATAACATTTGAATCATGATTGTTAAGGGTTTTAATTATTTTGCTTGTTTTATTTAGATTTATTCCCTTTGTTAATTATATAAGTTTGATTGTTATTTCTATCCTTGTTTTTATAACATATCTCCCTTCTATGACCAAATTTACCACACAAATTACATTTTTCATTAAACTTAGGTGTATGATTCTTATTACCAAATTTATTATTACCATATTTGCATTTAGTAGAATTAATTAGATTTCTAGTTTTTAGTGTTATAAAAAATATTATTTAAAGTGAGAAGTGCCTGATTGACATTCTCTTTACAATAAAAATTGATCATAACTTGATTGTCTTGAATTAAGAGAGTAGACAAAGTGGTAAGATCAAGGATATCTTGCTTAGTTTGATACTTAGAATTCAAAATTAAAATGAATTTTATAAAATTTTCATGAATATTTAATTGAATGATAAAATAAAGCAACTAATCTTGAATTAAATTATAATTACATCCACCTAATTGAGCTTTAATGTTTTTAATTTTAGCAAGAAAAATAATAAATTTTTCATCACCCTTCATAGGTATAGTTAGTAATTCAAGGATTAATTTAATGGTCTTTGAAAGGTGAGTGCCTTCATGCATGGACTCAAAGAGTTTCCAAGAATCTTTAGGAGACTCTTGATTACCAATTTGTATAAGTAATTCATCCTTAACACTCTCTAAGATAATCAACATAACCTCATGTGATGTATATTAAAATTCACTAGTAAGCTTAGGGGTTACACATCATCCAAAAATTGTTTTTTTAGTTTCCATGATAATATTGCATAATTTTTAGGCCATAAATTCATCTTTAACATGAATTTTCCATATATTATAGTTATTTCCATTAAGCATTTGAGATTTATTTAAGGAAAAATGAGGTGAAACCATATCTTCCCTTTAAACAAGATAGTAAAAAAATGCTTAAAAAGAAAATATTTTAAGTGAATATTTGAACTATTTTTCAAACTAAAGTGAATTTCACATTCAACTATACATAATTACATAATTTAGATGCAAAAAAATGAAAAAAATTGAATTAAGGTTGTACTAATCTAAGCGTTAAAAGAGTCACACTCAAAATGACTACTTAAACATTATTATTGAAAATGGTGTAAAAAAAATTTAATAAGAGGCTTCAAAAGAAAAAATGGACCCCTCCAATGTGTTTGGAATGTGCCAAAACCTAGATATCGATTAGTTACATGACTATGTTTGTCACAATATTCACTAGGTTAAAAGTTTAAACAAGTTTGACAAGTCAACTAAGGTTTTAAATGCATGAGAAGTTAGCACACAAATCAAAAATGGATTTAAAAAGAAATTAAATTTGAAAAATTAACTTGACTAAGTAAAATGATATTGAATTTAGGGGTTTTTTAATTTTGGACCTCCTTAGTTTCATTTTTTTAGCAAAATTAGTACTATAAACCCTTCTAAGAGTCTTTTCAAAGCATTACATGCACTAATCTATATTTAGACCTGTTCAAATATGATTTTTATTTTTATTTTAAATAAAAGACACTAATTAATACATGCATGTGAAAGGAAATTGTAAACAAATTTTACTAAATTTAAATTTTTAATTAAAAAAAGTTTTAAATAAATATGGGGACTTTTCAAGTTGTATGAAATTTTGAGAATTAAAAAATAAAGTATTTTTTAAATAGATATCCAAACTATATCAATAAAAAATATATACCTTTAGCTGAAAATGGAATAATAGTTCTCATGGAGAGGTTTCGAGAACCTCAGTTATTTGTGGCACCAAATACCATAAGAATTTGCCAAACTCTTTGAAATATTGCCACAAAGTAGATATGATATTCAAAATTAAAGTTTTGATAAAGAATATAACTTTTTCACTCTTTCATGCCATACAAGTGTGTTTTAGGAGCCTTAGGAAAATTCTTAGGGGGTTAGAATGGGATTTTTAGGCCCTCAAACTTTACAAGGAGCCTTTAATCTTGAAAACTATGTAGATAGAACATTCAAAATTAAGTTTTTATTCCAAAAATTGATTTTTGAATTTTTTTAGTGCCATACAACTAGAAGAGCAACACTAGAAAAGTAGCATTGAAGCTTCCAAAAGCTATAAGAGGCCAAATACAGCCATGCAAAACTCTAAACTATCTTGAAATGGCCAAACGAAGATTTTGACATAACCAAAATTATATTTTATTGAAGAAAAAATAATATTTGATCTATTTCTAGTTCACACATGCCAAAAATATCCTCTGAGTGCCATACATGAGTAAAACTTTTTGATAAAAACTTCATCAAATTGAATTTGGGTTGCTTGGAGTGGGATATTCCAATATATGAATAGGCTCTCCAATCATTCAAACTCCCTCAGTCTTTGATTCCATGAAATAAATTCATTAAATATGTGATATTCAATTAACATACACAAAAGATCTAGAAGTGTAAATAATGAGTGAAGCCACATATCAGAGTTGACACAAAGATTTAGGTGGGAAAAACTTGAAATCTAAAAAACCCACAATAGTTGATATTCATATAATTGAGAAAAATTGAAACCCAATGCAATCCATCTTTTCTCACTACTCCTCTATTAGCAAAATTTCTTCATATAACCTTTGTCAATATTTGCTACATGTAAATATCAATGTTTTTAGAATTCACCGAAGTTCATTCAAAATGAATAACCAATAGGGGTAAACCCTATTTTATAGTGAAATTTGAAGGGAGGTGACCATTATGAATAAAAGGTCTCACCATCCCAAAAAGACATTTAATAAACCATCAGTAATTTATTAACTAAATATAATATTGTTATTTATTTACATGAGGTTTCTACCTCATGTTAATAAATAATATATTATTATTATTATTTAATAGATTACTAATATAAGATAATGGTTAAATAATCACCACTTAGACATTAAATTATCTAATAAACATAACATATACCTTATCTGAAACATGTGCCTAATACATGTTTCTTTAATAGACCATCAACAAACAACAGGTGCCTTTCATATAATAGGGTCTGACTATCCATCAACAAGTTCCCTTCCATGCTACATAATTCATTACCCAAAAGAAAATACACCCATTCAAGCCATAATTTAGTCCAAATCAAAGTCACATTACCAATCCTAATGCTAATGTTTACCAACAACAAATACCACATCAATAATACAACCTTAACTAGTGAATGTGTATTCCTAGTCAAGGAACCAACCAACCAAACATTCCTCAATCTTCTATTCTTCCACTGTACCCTTGTCAAGGTGATCTACACTAGATTAACCAACCCTAACCATAACCTTTCATACCATCTACATTCCTATCCCAAGAGCTAAAATAGGCTAAGGGTGAAATTTTAGTTCTTCAAATAGGGAAGTAGGAAAATAACTTTAAATTAAATGAGATATGATCATACCCTTTTAACATGGACTATCTTTAAATAACATTTCATCTAGGTTTTGAGCCACCTAAGATTAAAAAATAATAAGGAAAAGGTGACCTAAAGGAACATTTTAAGGAATTATATGTTACTTTCTAACTGATGGTCTTTAACAATATCTATTTACTCTTTTTCCCTCATAGTCTAGTAATATAGGCCTTGGAGTGGCAACTCCAAATTTTGAAGAACTTAGTACCTAAATTTGATGACCTATTATCAAAATTTATGTAACACCTCTCCTATAATCTTGATCATAATATTAATATGGTTGATTAGGCCAAGCTTAATAGAGACTTAGGGAAACTTTCTTGATCTATTTATAGTGATGGAGGATACTTACTAACATCTTCAGACATAACCTTCTAGATAAATAATTTTCCACAATGTTTACATGTAATCTACAAAGTGATATATCTTATCACTTAGAACTTTAGCACACCCAAAATTTTGAGTAAATTATCAACAAATCAATACAAATTGAGAATACCCTTATCAATAAAGGGGTAATCAAGCTATACAGTCCTATCCAGAACTAGTACCAAGGATCAAATGAAAGCTCGAATTAGTACTAAGCCAAAACCAAAATTTGAGCCAAATTTGAATACAAGATCCTATGTCATCCCAATCTAATACTTATAAGAATCCAAAGCTTTACAACCACAATAAGAATGTTGTGGGTAATGGAGTTACTAAATCATGGGATGTCGAAATATTCCAAATACCATATACTCAACTAGCTCCACATATGGAACTAATTTCACATATACAAACACTCTTACATATTCCTTTCAAAATAATTTAACCAAGAAGAGGAACACCTATAAATAGGATTTTTAGTGACCTGGGAGATCCCATTGAATCCATGTTTCAAAAATTTGCTACCACTAGTAAATTAGTTGGCCCATTCCAAATCCATTCCTTGAGGGTATTCCTTTTGTAGACTAGTATAAATAACATGAGTTTTGTAAATATGACTAATTCAAAGGACATTTTATATTCTAATGTGTGTAATTAAGGCATCTCATTGAAAATATACTAGAAAATGGAGAAATTGAGTTGTATAATAGGGCTCTTCTAATAAAAAGAGGGGTAGTTATTAGAACCCTTTTCCATAACGCAATGCAAGTAATAAAAGTCAATAATAGAATCAATGATATCATAGAACACCACTACCAAACAATAACAAAAATATTAATAATAAAAACAATGATGATAACCATAACCATAAAATGGTAGGAACCATGGTTAGAATAATAACTAATAGGATTATCATGTCATTACACATGACTACAAAATTGTTGTAGGACATATCATGGGAAGCCATATATACACCATTACCATTATTTCGAGAATAATATTCAATCACCAATGACAATCATCAAATAATCACCAAACACCTCCTTATGATGGTAATCATCCTATGTTTCATGTGGGTACCCAAGTCTACTAGTACCCAAGAGTTACCATTGTAGGCCCTTATTATTCCTATACCAATTATAGTGTTCCATTACCCAATTTATATTACACAATCACAACTTAGTGGGTGAAATTTAACATTATAGTATTAAAACCTCCTTCTACCAATGAACCTATCCAAGATCCCATGATAATTAAAAATTATCCAATTACCTATGCCTAGGAGAAAAATGTGATATTATGGGGAAATTGTAAAAGACACCCACTCAAATCTCTATTTTAGAACATCCTTACTAAAATTTTGACCCAATTCTAACTCCAAGCTTTTGTAGGACACTTGTCTCTTAGCCAATAACTTACCTTTGACCATAGTGATCTGTCATCCCTTGGCCCTCTTCATAATAACTTGTTATATATCGAAATTTTCATAACCTAACACAAGGTTAAACATGTCCTCATAAACAATGGATCAGGCCTCAATATCATGTATCTATGATTAGTCAAGCATCTTGGATACATGGAAGTTGACCTTCATCTAGATACCATTACCATCAAGGCCTATGATAATGAATAAAGGGAATCATAGGGAATAATTTATTTCTAGGGTTGTCATTGGGCCCTTGACCCATGACACACTTTGCCATGCTATGAATCTAGATTTATCATATAATTTATTACTAGGCTAACTTTGGATTCATGAGATTTTAAAAATACCTTCAACATTGCACCAATGTATCAAATTCACTCATTTAGGGATAGAGGTGATTATATCTATATACTTACAACCATAATAGTTCTACAAGCATTTATAAACTAAATACAAAATATATAGTTACAATTTTGGCCTAGATCATGTACTTGTTGAATTACCAAATTCCAATTATATTGACCCATGTAACCTTTCCTCTAATTCATTTGTCTCCCCTCCTGATATATCCAAACCTTTTACTATATCTGACAAAGGTCTAGGAAAATACATCATAATAATGCCTTCCACATAGATAAGCTTTCATAATCCCCAAAATCTTATGGACAACCCAAACCCAAATCCATTTGCATGGAATGGTGATAGATAAGCTTTCATAATTCCTAAGAGCCTATTATTTTCACACATCCCACTAGTTAAGAACAAGACCCACATGATGAGGATGAATCCTATCTTTACAATGATGATAAATTTTATTTTTACCAAAGAAAAAAGTGTCCCATCCCTAATTAATTTATGTATAATCAGTCTTATGAAGGTAGTGGCTTAGGGTAAATTTAGTAAGGCACTTTTGATCCCATATCAATTTACATACACAAAGGAACCTATGGTATTGGATTTAAACTACTTAGGGGTGACTCCACGTATCTTATCTATGTCCTTACACTAACGACTATAGATGATAATGCTAGCAATGACATAGATTTTGATTATAGTGTATATGAGGAATTAGCTAATACCAACCTATTTAAACCTAATTATTTATGTAATATTACACCTATTATTCATCCCTCCCCACTTTTCCTTCATCACCCTAAACTCATTGACTGGGACCAAAAATAATCATAATATCACTCGATGAGTTTTACAATGATGAGGCCATTTATGAATTTTTACGCCTAAAAGACCATATTCCTCTCAAAGAACATAAATAATGCTTTTATATTAGATTAGATCTTACTACCTATTTTATAGAGTGTATGAACTTCCTTAGACAAAAACAAAAACAAAATAAAACATTAAGGGCCCAAGGTGAAAACTTCTTTCAGACACTCTCAAACCAAGGTAATAGTAAATAAAAGGATATTCTCTTGGTGAAAACCTATTTCAAGTTCCATTAGATGGGGATGTTTACCCTTCCTTGAATAAAGTTCAATATACCACTAATACCACAATCATATTTGGATTAGATGTCGATGTATAAGCATAGTAAACCTTTGAATAAATTGACCAAAAGTATCCAAAAGTTTTTGTTACATGGCCTTTGCCACCATTTGGTAATTTTGAGTCATCCTATCTGGGTAAACTTGATGATCCAATATTACTAGAGGACTTTTATATTGCCAACCAATTTACATCTTTGCTAACTCTCCTTGAAGATTTTTCTACACCCCTTATGGAGGACACTTATGAGTTCAATATTAGAATACTGATACTAGACAATCCAAAGTGGATCAAACTAAGCATGTTTTTCATTAAGGAGGAATTTGAAATGCTTATCCTTAGAGAGTTTGTTTATATTTCTACATGGACCTATTCTAATATGTCAGGTATGCATCCTTCATTGGTTATACACCATCTTGTTATACATATTGATGTCAATATAATTAATCAAAAGTTAAGGAAAATGCATCCTCATAGTATTGTATTAGTTAATAAATAAGTATAAAATATCCTAGAGATGGTATGCATTCATCTCATAAACTATCTAGAGTGGATCTAAAATATTATGCTAGTTATAAAGAAGGTAGAAGGTATCAAATTATGTATGATTTCCACAACATCAACAAGGCCTACCCAAAGGATGGATTTCCTCTTATCAATATTGATATGATTATGGAATCTATGGTCAGGTATGAGATTTTTTATGTCATGGATGGTTTTTCAAGATGACATCATAACACCAACATAAGACAATGTTCACCCTCCTTGGTGAATGTTTTTTTTACTAGGTCATGCCTTCTGGCCTTAAAAATGTTAGTGCCACATATTAATGTGAAATGATTATCATTTTTCATGACATGATACATTATATTGTTGAATATTATGTTGATATATCTTGTTCAAATATAAGACCAGAGTGAGACATCTAGAGGTGTTACAAAAAATATTTGAATTCCTACATGAGTAAAAAGTAAGTCTTAACCTAAAAAGTGCATCTTTGGCATCACTTCAAGAAAGTTAATATGATTCATTATCTCTCATAGTGGCATTGAAGTCGATCCATCTAAGGTTGAGGCTATTACTAAGATGTCACCACCATCTAATTTGAAATAAATCCACATTTTATAAGGTAAGATATAGTCCATATAACACTTCATTTCTCAACTATCCAACAAATGCCATCCATTTAATCATTTATTGAAGAAGGAAACCACCTTTTCAAGGAGTGATAATTTTCATAATGCCTTTGACCAATTTAACTAATAATTGTATAAGATACCTATTTTATTATTGCCTATGTTAAATATTTCATTACTACTATACCTATCTACAAATGAAAATGGCTTGGTGCACTTTTGGCCTAGCATGATGAGTAGGGAAAAGAACATGTTATATACTACTTGAGCCACACATTTTTGACATATGAACATAGTTATATTCTAATAGAGAAATCTTGATTAGTTATGCTCTTTACATTTTAGAAGTTACATCACTACATGCTTGATAATAAGACCATCATCATAACTAAGTTATATCTGCTCAAGTATCTACTTTAAAAAATAGCTTTATATGGCTACATGGATAAATGTATTATGTTTCTAATTTAGTTAGATAATGAGTATGTTAATCATAAGGACATAAATGGATAGGTACTTGTAGAACATCTTACTAACGATCACTTTTTTGACACTCAACCACTTACCTTTGGGTTTCTAGATGAGTTCATCATGACCATAGTAGAAACACCTCTTGAATTGTAGAAAGGGAAACATTATTTTGATGTTTCCATCACATCTCATGGATTGGGAGAAATAATTTTATTCATCAAACCTCAAGGGTATATCATTCCCAAGTCCTTTTGTATCATCTTTCTTTTTACCAATAACATGGTTAAATATGAAGCACTCATTATAGGGATTCATCTAGTAGTAAAATTTAATATCCAACATTTATTGGTTCATGGAGATTCTCAACTTATAATCAATCAGGTTATAAACCAATTTCAAACAAAATATGATAATATTGTGTCATATAAAGGAATGGTGTACATCCTCAAATAATAAATTACTCATATATATTTTTAGTAGATACCTCGGGCCAACAATAAAACAATAGATGTTATGGAGATAATTGGCTCTATGATCCAAATTATAGACACGGATAGAGATTATCAATTCCTTATTGAACACATTATCTCACTAACCCATAAAACTTTGACCATTGTGATGATTTATGATATTTTTCATCCTAGTTATACGTACTATGCGAAACTATACAATTACATTCATGACCAAATCATTCCACCTGACCTATCCTAAAAAAATTAAAAATCCTTCATCTGTCAAGCCTCTCATTACACATTACTTGTAACTACACTCTATCATATAATATTTTATGGAACTCTACATCATAATTTAACCTTAGTATAATCTAAATTAACATTGAGGGAAGTTCATAAAGGGGTTTACAAGGCCCACACTAATAGGGTTGTCCTTGCCAAAAAATTTATTGTGTATTGGTCATTATTAGCCAACCATGTAATCTTATGTCATTACATATGCTAAAATATGTGTATAATGTCAAGAGCATGCTAATTTAATACATTCTACAACTTAAATACTTGAACCACTCACCACCTCATGGTTATTTTCAAGATGGGGACTTAAACTTATAGGAAAGATTAACCCTACCTCCTTAGATGGCCATAAACATATCTTGACCACCATAGACTACTTCATTAAGTGGTTAAAATCCATTCCCTAAACTTATGTGACTGACAATTAGGTAACCAAATTCATTTTTAATCACCTTGTTTACTGCTATGGTATCCCTTTTGACCTTATATCTTATAATGGTGGTTCACTTAAGAAAAAGGATGTTAAATCCCTTTATGTTGAATATAATATTACCCAACACTTTTCCACTCCATAATACCAACAAGGAAATGACCAAGTAGAAGCATATAACAAATAATTATCAAGATAATAAAGAATACCATCAATGATGTTGGCCCTTATTGACACTTGAAACTCATATACAACCTTCTAACTTACTGAATCAATTTTCACACTCCAATAGGAGCCACAACCTATTCCCTATTTTATGGTACTGAGGCCATTCTTCTTATCAAGATTGAGTTTCCTTCTCTTTGCATATCATTGATGATGAGTATTATAGAGTATATTTCTTTTAATATCTATAATTACTGAATGAAAAATGCATGGCATTCTTGAATAGCCTTTAAGCATACCAAAATTGGACACATGTTTAATATAATAGGCACTTCCAGCATAGAGAATTTGAGCTTGGGTATCTTGTATTTTAAGAAAAATATAAAAACACAACTACCAAAAAAATAAAAAGAACAATTTTAAACATAAATGGTTAGGGCCTAATATCATTATTGTTAACTATGGCTCTAGGGTACATAAGTTAGCTATGATAGAAGGAGATGACCTTGATAAACTCATGAACATAATCCATCTCAATTAAAAGTTCACACTAGTGACTTGAGTTATTGTATATAAGGATAATTTACTTTATTTTATGATTATCCCTTTGATACTATATCATACCATATTCCTTTTCTATCATGCCTTTCAAATTTTCCTTATGTTCTAGTCTCCCATCCCTCTTTTGACCTTGCTTCTAATTCATTGGCACTTCAGACAGTATCAATAGTTGGGTTTAGATGTAGTTTTAATAGATTATTTATACTTGGGACTATATAATTCATAATTTTAAGTAGTTATCTCTTTAAAAATTATGATAGTGGCCTTGGAAATTACATCCTTCACTCTTACCAGATTTTATACCATTATACCTTGCCATATCATTATGCCATTTGTCTATTCACAAACTTATTTTTACTTAGTTAAATTTCTTGTTTTAGGGTGAAGTACAGTGGATTGAGGTCCATTTGGACTATGAAGGTAGTTATAAATGTTTTATTAGGTTATCATGGCCACACTTATTCCAATGTTCTTTCCATATTGTGAGCAACCTAAGCCATGCTCTCATCATTTTATGAGCAATCTTAAAAAATCACTCTTGATATTTTATGATTTAACCCATTCTATATATTGTAATACTCTATTTAATTTAGAAACCTAAAAAATCAAAAAACATGAAAATATGCTAGAAAAAATCCCAAACAAGCATTAACCATTAGGCCATTCAAATTATATCCATGCTAATTCAGGATGTGCATCTCCTAGTTAGCATATATAATTAAATCTTTCCATTGAGTCACATCATGACCATTTAATTTTTCTTATTTTATTTATTGATTGAATTCCATCCCATTTTTGGGAGAATGGCATTGGTGTGAGGTCCACATTAATTATACATGTAGTGCTTATATGCATGGGGCATCCTAGGTCAGTGAACCAGTCTTAGTAATTGATTTCATTTTCCAATTTCATTGACCATTCATTATTTAGTTTTGTCTCAAAAATTCTCTCATCATTTTTTGATTCATATTGTCATGATCTCACCATTTTATGAGATTATTATTTTTCTAAACCTTATATGTAGTGAACACTATGAATTACAAACCTATTTCATTTATCAACACTCACCTTTTGTCTTTTAGTGTGGTTTAAGCTTAAATCACACTCTCATAGTTTCATGAGTTCTTATGCATGACATTCTTACAATCATGAGAATCATCCCTATTGATTTATGCTCTCACCATTTTTTTAACCCATTCTTATTTTATTCTACAATTAATCTTTTTTACTTTTCATCAATTTTATTCTCTTGCCAATTCTTGGAAGAAATGCATTCACTCTAAATTCCATGTTGAAACTCCTTTCCATGGAAAAATGTGTTGATGTTTTTTTTATGCACATTTCAAAAAGTTTACATGATGTAACCTCTAACATTTTAGGATCTCTATGGGACAGGGTTTCACTTTGGGCCATGAGTTTTAGGTATGTGGCTAAAATAACCAAGTGGTGGAATATCAAGTTGAGCTTGTGGATTATTTAACCAAGTTTTATGTATGGATGTATGGATTCTAATAAAATGTAAATCACTAGGTGAGTTGGATGGGTGGATAATTATTATATGGTGGGAAGATATCAAAAAAACACAAGGGAGAAAGGGTAATGTAGAAAAAAAAGGTTTTGTGTTCTTGAAAAGTAATTTCTAAGGTTATTTATTTTGGTGGACAAGTATCCCCAAAACTAGTGTTTGTTATTTGCCTTTTTTACACTCATGAACAAGAATGGTTAGTAGTCTGGGAGAATGAATATAGGATGCTTAATAATTTCAAAAGAAGGTTTCTCTTCTTAGGGATACTATTACACACCCTTGTATAAGAGATTATAGTTCAGACCAAGAATTTATCTAGGGTAGCTATGGCTCATACCTAGAAGACTATATCAAGAGAGATAACTATACACACCTTAGATTATCAATTAAACTTGTATTAACTATCTAAATCAATGAAACCTATTAATCCTCAATCATTATTGCACATATAAGATTAATATTCATTAATAAAATAATTAGATTCATTCATAACAATATCACACATTAGAATTATTGAATTAATACAAACAAATAAATTTCAAATTCATTAACATATAGAGGGGAGAATAAAGAACAAACAAAACTACATGACAATCAATTTCTTAATCTCTTCTTGTATATTCATCCAAAAATTTGACCCTTTGAAAAGATGGTTCTACATATATATAAAGAACCTAGGGAAGGGGTCACCTCATCCTCTAAGTTTAGAACACTTTGATTACATCTTAAAAGATTGTATGATAAGTCTTAGTTACATATTATAACTTATAAATAATTTATACATGCTGATAAAAATGTTATAATTAATTAAAATATAGATGAAACTATGACTTAACTATTCATTTATAAACATTACATGAAAAATTGTATAAAATTAGCCTTTATCTTTGGGCTAAATTGATTCTTGATTAATGTTTCTCAAAATTATCATTAGAACTATAGTGGTGTTTGTGATTTATCATGTGGTAACTAGATTTTTGCTTGATGATACACTCATTGATTGAACTGACATTGTAATAGAAGCTAAAATGTGAGGTGACATTGATATAGTTATTGTTTTTAGCATTCTAGGTTGGGTTTATGGATTAGAACTAGTAGGTGGTGCTTATGTTTATTTATTCTAGGCATCCAACTCTTGGTAATACTTATATGCCTTATCATGCTATGCATAAATTAATTTTTTATCCAGAAGATGATGCCTAGTTACCTTGCTAGTTTATTTCATCAGTCTTATATATTCTATCTTGGTGGCTTGAAAGCCAACCCAAAATACTTCTACCTTTGTTTCCTTTTTATTAGTTGTGTTTAACTTGTCTTTGATATCCTCCAAGATAAGTCCTTTTAGACTCTATTTGAAGCCATCAGAGACTTGTTGAATCATTTGGTCAAATTTAGCTCAGGCTACTAGTTTCCCTCTATTATCCTAGACCACTATCAATTTAAGCTTAATTAAATTTTCCTCTACTTGATTCTCTTGTTTGTCCATCTTGTTTACTATAACCTTATGATATTATAGCCAAATCACATTTCTACTATGTTCTTATTAGGGATAGATTAAATGTTTTTGATGAATTGAGAGTGGTCATCAAATCTAAGTAGAAGAATGCCTTATTAATGGTGTATAATACCAATAATTCTACTTGTTTTCATCTTCTCTAAGAATCTATAAGAATTTGGTTATTGATTTTACATGTGGACCAAAGATAGAATTGATTCCAAAATCTCATATAAACTGATTGTTGTATTTTTTAAATACTGTTAAATACCATGGGGGACTTGAATCACCTATATTTCTCCCTAAAATTTTATAACTCTTCTTCTAGCTCTTGTTTGGCTAGCTTTATCCCTTCATTTACAGCTAGGATTACCTTAGTATGGGTCTCCATATAGGACTTGAGGTCCTCAATGTATGGGGACTAACCCTTCATGTTTTGACTTTTTGAAAGGGAATAAACCTCTTCCCTTTACTTAAAAATAAAACTCCTTCAATAAATATCCTCAATCTTCCTCTTTTAGACATATTGGATCAATGTTATAGAAAGGCTAACAATGAGCTTACCATTGGAAGATCAGTAATCTTTAGATTGGGCCTCTTAGAGGCCAAAGATCCTAACTCCTTATCCTAGTTTTAAAGAGTGAGCATAAAAGGATCTAATGGTTGAGCTTCTACTTACATGTTAACTTAAATCTTAGGCTTGGTATTAGAGGAAAGCTTGGTCATTGAGGGCCAAATTAGTTTAGACTAGTTTGTCTATAAATTATAGCATTGGGTGTTAAACATAAATTATTTACTTTATAGAATACTTATTGGTTATCACTACTGTTGTTAAGAATTGTGTTGAAGAAGGCAAAGTTTAACCCAATTGGGTAGAGTAAGCATTGATTTGGGTGATAGGTTAGCTAATGGCTAGGATGGAAAGAGCTATGGTTGATGGGATGGACATTGAAGGAATAGAAAGTGCAATAGTGGAGGGTGAAGGAGGTGAAGTGACACTAGAAAGAGTAACGGATGGGTGCATACAAAGGAGACTAGAAAAAAGTGATTTCATAAGAATGAAAGTGGAAATAGTTGGAGTATGGAAAAAATAATTGGTAATGACATCAAAGGAAAAAGGCCTATGGGTGATATGAAAAGAGGATGCTTACCAGATGAATCACTAATGAGAGGTGCCTTATCTTTCAATTCTTACAAGCTTAAGACCTTAGCCTCTTATAATTACTCTTCCTCCACCTCTTATGTTAGCTTGCCTTATTGTGAAGGTTGTACCTCTCTGAGAAATTTCATGAGTGGGGTTTATGGTTTATCTCCATTTGGTTTCCTCTAATAGAATCTTGTTACTTTTCTCATCTATGGAGTAGTCATCTATTGGGAAAGAGGAGGGGTAATCATGATGGATGTTAGGTTTGTTGAAATTTTTATTTATTATTTATTAGAATAGTCAAAGCAAATGAATCTAATATATTCATATCATGTTTTGTGCTCATCTAGAGTCAGCTCATGTGTTAGCTTTTGCTTAACCTTCCTCGGTTTAATAGTTGATTCTTGAACTAGAGGAGTCTATTCCTCCTACTCTCATGCAAGAGTAGGAATTTCTTCTTCCACTTTTTTTTTTCATGCCCTCTAGTAAGTGATGCCTCATCTATCAACTATTCTTACTCTCATGGTTTCTATTAATCCATGAGTGGACCTTGGGGGTTTTATCCCTCTTCCTCTATTTGTTGATATGGCCTACCACTCCATAAGTTGGAATATCTACACCCTCCTAGTGGTGGGATCCTAAATTTTTCCTCACTAAGTGTGAGAGAGTGTTTAAATTATAATACCCTCATTATATCCTCACTCAAGCCTACTTTTATCTCTCTTTATTCACTTATTCATCATTCTTAGTGTTTAAAAATAGAAAATCATTATCAAATGGTCCATGTTTATATGAGAGGCCAAGGGTGTGGATCTTTTATTGGAATTTCCCATGGGCGTCCCAATCCATATGGGGAAGAGTGGGAAATGCATATGCTTTCTTAGCATTTCCAACTTCCTTAAATTGTCTTCGTATGGTATACTGCATCTTCCCAATAGTGACGTGGGAGGCATGGAAGGTATATTTATTATTCATTATCAATTACTCATTTATACCATTTCATATCTGGTAAGTAATGAAATTTTTAGCTACCTTGTCTGGAAGAAACCTATGAAGTTGAAGAGGATACACCTTATTGATAGAAACCATGATGATAGTGTAGTTAAGATAGAGATAGTTATATACACATAATATTTTCAATTATATCTTGCAAGAAACCATCGAGACTCAATCTCTCTGATTGCATGCCTTAAGGGGTGCACGGAGAAAGGGGTGGGTAAACCTTTGGTACTTTACAAGATTTTTTTCCCTTATTACCACATTATTACAAATATGACCATCTCTTAAAACCATTCCCTAAGCTATTACTCCTCCCTTGCACATTCCTCTAGTCTTTTTCTTCTTTCCATCCCTCTTTTCCTCACCTTGAACCCCCTTTTCTTAGTTGATTGTACTAGGTCGATTGGGTTGACCCTATATAGTTTTCATCCTTGAATTACTATACAAGGTTGACTAGGTTAATCCTATACTATTTTGGTAGATTTTCACTTGAGAGTTATGTTATCCCTTTGGGCAACCTAATTTGAGACATAGTGATTTATCTCCCAAAAATATATAGAGTTGATTTGGTTGACCCCATACAACTAAAATATTTGTAAGGATTTAGTGTGAGATCTACCTATAAATAAAAAATCATTTCTTCATTATTTCTATATGCAATCAAGAGTTATTATTTACTCATGCTTCTTTAAATCCACTCTTCCACCATTCTACTTGAGGAGTCTTAGATTAGGGTTTTTACTTGGATAATATAGTCTTATAGATAATTCTTGGATGTTTTTTCCTTTATTAGTGATACTTACAAACCACAACAACCTCTTGCAAAGCCCCTTTAACCAAGGGAGAGATTGAGTCTTGATGGGTTCACATTCAGGTAAGTATATTCTAACTTTATTCTCCTCTCTTTAGTATATAAAAGTAGCATAAGTATTAGCTCAAATAATATTACTCTTCATATTCCATGTATTAGGGTCTTATGCATACTTAGCTTAGTTGAAATTTTCCTATACATGTTTTGATTTATTTAATAACCCCTTATGTTATGCCATAAGATTTGGTGTACACTAGATTAGATTTACTTTCTTGTTATTAATATAGGGTGAACATTAAACCTAGGATATTTTAGGGTTGTTGAATGATTGTGATAGATTTTAAGCTTTGGAACCCTTCCTAGCATGTTGTTTTGTGACAAGTGATCCCCTAATCAGGTCTAGTGTATCCCCATATTGGTCATGATCCCACTTAATAAATGTATTCCCAATCAGAAGTGCAGGTATGTTATATATTCTCTGAGCCAATATTGATTTATAGACACAATGAATTTTTAATTGAATAAATTCTAGTGAACCTAACATGAATTAATCCTTGCAAGATTTTTTCACTTATTTCATTATTTTATCATATATTTTCCATACTAGATCGACTCTATTGACCTAGCTTTAATTTTTGTGCATAATATTTTAGGTATAGGTTGTTGGATCAACCTTATCAACCTAGTACAAGTTTTTATACTTTTAAACATCTAGTTTAGACTATTAGGTTGACTTAGTCAACCTTAAACATTTTTAGGCACTCAGTAATAGGTTTCTATAAAGCTTGATCAACCTAGTCGACCCAATTAGCAAAATTTACAAGCATTTATCACGGTTTTGAACAATAATTTTCATTTTATACATCTCTGATCCACCAAAGTTCCTTTCTATCTATATATCTCTTTCTTTATAGTCTTTTATTTTAAAATTTGTAGTCTTTAAAATACCCTTGCATAGTCAACTGGATCGACCCTGCCGATCTAGTTCTATGTTTTGTGTGTTGTTTGGATAACTAGGTCAACTCTAATGACCCTATTCATTTTTAGAGCCTACTTATACAATATAGGACTGAACCTATCAACCATGTTCTATATTTTATGCATACACTATTGACTATATCAACATTGTACCTTATTTCAAAGCTAGAATTAACCTTATATACTAGTAATTAGCTCACACTTTCTTTTCCTTTTTGATTTCATGCTTAGAATATATCAATAGCTTAATTAGGTGGTTTTTAATTAACCATTTAGTTTTTCTATTTTTTATTTTATGTACACATGACCAAATCACAAAATATAAACAAGCATTTTAACATTTGTCTACCCAAGGCCAACCTATTTGGATTTCATCACCAAGGGGAAGCCAACTTGATATTCTAGTCAAGTATAAAATGTGGTTAATGGTATATTATAGCTAAGAACTTGATACACTTATTTTTATGGTGTGTGAAGTGAGAAGGTATGCCCCAATACTAAGCCTGTATCATTACCACTACAGATCCCTTTCAACCTAAACTACCTAAAACCATCCTTAGATTGCCTTTTAGTTTTTTTCTTACAACCAAATTCTCATCACATTTAAAATCATATTCTAATAATCTAATAAAAAGTTAGGTTTAGCAATTGGTTAAATATTTACTTTCCAAGTTGATTGCTTACTCTTTACTCAATTATATTTTGTATTGTAAAAACTTGCATTAGCTAACATTGGTTCAAGGTTTTGTGCTATGTACCTCAATTGGGTTGGCCAATGTTAATCCAATTAACTATTTGTTTCCCTTTAGTTCTTAATTTTTAAATTACTTACAAAATATTATCTTGTTTCAATTCATAATCTGTTGTAGGCTTCTTAAATTTCCCTATCTATTATACTGGGTTGACCCAGTCGACCCTATACGTTTCTCTAGCCTTTGTTTACTATACTAGATCGACCCAATTAACCTTGTAATATTTATAGGTCCTATTTATATGTTAGGTTGACCTAGTCAACCCTATACTACTTTTTTCTTCCATTGTTTATCAATCTAATTCTCTATTTCTCCTTCTTTGCATTCTATTCATCTAGCTTCACTCATAATGAAATTTCCTATCAGAATCTTCTTGGATAGTTTGAATCCATTTAGATACTATATAGGATGTTCATTTATTCCTCTCTTTCCTCCCAAGATCACCATCACTCTTGGGTCACTTCTTCTCATCCTTCATCCATAAACTATAATATGGTACAAATAACATCTCAAGATAAATTTGATGGATCTAATCATTTCTATACTTACTAAGAAACTTCTCATATTAAAAAATTTCAAACTAATGTGGGAGTTATTTAAAAAATTTTACTTAACAATCCTACTAATAATCCTTCTTCTATTAATCCTCCTCCTAACACCAATTTGGGGAGTGTTACTACCAACACTAACCCACCTCCTAATACAACTTAACTTTTAGTCCAAGTTATCCAACAAATGAACATAATGCAAAATTATAACACTGACCAAATAATGCAACATAAAAAACATTTAATCAATATGTCTAATCAAACTCCAATTATCCATCCTCAAGCTAATCCTAATTTCATTCCTCCACCTCTTTGCGATGCCTTAGACAATGTTATTCCTCAACCCATAAGGAATAACAAGATGCTTTAAACAATTTAAAATGAGCCTTTGCTTCCCTTCATATATCCACTTATATTGGTAACATATCTCCAACTATCAAGTATGATGGGACTAAATATCTTGCCTCATTTCTCAAAGCCTTTGGTAACCTTTACAAGGAATGGATCCAAACTAATACCTTTGCCACTACTAAACTCTTAGTGAAAACCTTCACTAGAAATGTATTAGAATGGTATAATCAGCTTACCCAATATTCTAATTAGAAACTTTAATATTTGGTTAATCCCTTAGTTAAAGAGTTTCAAAACAATGATCTTCCCAAAAATTATATTAGGCACTTCATCAATGCTAAGCAATATCCCAATGAATCAGCTCATGAATTTATCAAAAGATGGAAATCTTTGGCCCATAAATCTGACCATAACATGAATGATGATAACTTATTCAAACTCTTTATCACTGCATTAACTCCCACTCTCTAATATAAGGTTTGAACTTGTTCCTAAACACTTAATGAAGATTTGATCAAGCTAAATGTCAATAATTTATTATGAATCAATTCAAACCTAATCCTAAAATTCTTAAAGGATATTTACAAATGTCTAATTATATCACTATTAATACTCCATAAACCAAACCAAGATTTTCCAAAAATGATATTCCTTTACCTTCTCACACACCTCTTTTGGTTCAACAAATGAAATAATTTTTACCACCCTCAAAACCTTTCATCTATCCCAATGCTCTTCCTAAGTGGTATGACCCTAATCCATTTTGTTATTTCCATGCTAACATTTTGCATTCTCATGAATCTTGTAGAGGGCTCATTATATTTGTTGTCTCATATATGCTTGGTGATTCATTCAATCATGAAGCTATGATTAATCTTTGTCATCAAGAAAACATGGCTACTTATCAAAAACTAAAATATTCTAAATATTATAGCTTAAATAACCAAATATATTATTTAAATAATCAACCAAATGCCAAGTATGTTTGTGCCATTGATGTTTATTATGACAAATATTTCAAAATTCTCAATATGTCAATATAGCTAAGGTTAATTACCATCATAAACTAACTCACAAATATCCCATTACCAATCTTAAGAATCCATCTTTGGAGGAATAAATTCTTAAAGATACAACCACTATTAGTGTTACTTTAGAATCTCAAGAAGAATTATATCTTCCTTTTGATCCTCTAACCACATCTATTCCTATAAAATCTTACTTACCTCCTAAACCTCATGCTGGTTATTTGAAGTCTCATTAAAACTTTCTTGAATAACTCAACTCAATGCCTTGTAATATTACACTTATGGATTTGGTTCATACTTATCCCTATCATCGTAAATTCATTATGAAATATCTCCAAGAAATTGACAATCCATCCTCCTTATATGAATAACCACCTTATATTGAATCTCAATCTACCAATGTAAATACCATTAAAAATGTGTCCTTCCAAAACTTCTATTTAACTCCTTGAAGAGGACATGATAAATGATGAAATTATCTTTCATGATGATGATCCACCACTTTTCATCAAATTAGACATTAATACCACTCTTATCTAAAAATTTATAGTTGATTAAGGTTCTATTATTAATGTGACATCTTTATGGCTTATATAACAACTCAGTTATAACAAGGATCATCTCAAGCAAACCTATCTTACTTGTCATGGTTTTGATAAGACAAATCAAAATCCACTTGGTTGCATTTGGATTCTATTAACCATTGGACCTAAGACTATTTAAACCAAGATTATGATCCTTGACTTACCCCTATTTTATAACATACTCCTTGGTCATCCATGGACTCATTGAATAAGGGCCATTACTTCTTTTTATAGTCTATGCATTAAATTATTACATAATGGAAAATAATATAAGCATGAAGCTTATCCAAATCCATGGAGAATTCAACTTCCTAATCCTAAATCACAATATCAAAATTCATATAATTCCTAAGATCAATAGTGTCCCTTTACCTGAGTTCATCAACATGAATCCTGATTTACAAGTTACTCTTGCAAATTCTCATGATGATGAGCCCAATTATTTACAACATACTTGTAATACTACCAAGTTTCCTCCCTATATTTCATAATGGATTCTTCCTTATCTATTACCAAAGGATCAAGTTGTTCCTCTTATTGATGAGATTACCAATTTTGTCCTCCATGTAATTCTCAAGAGCCTTCTTTACGTAAAGATGCCTTCACTTTAAATTATTTTGGAGTGGACAAATTATTTCAATATCCTCTCATCATCTCTCTTTGTACATTCATTAATATCAGGATTTCACCCTATGAAACTCCCATTGATTCTCAATTATGTATAATTTCTCCAATAAATGATGATAACTATACAATGGCTCAAGCTCAATCTAGAGACTTGGATGTCTAGTATTATTAGAAAACCTTAGCCCATATTCATGATTTTAATCAAAATGTTCATACCATTTATTTTGAGCATACCTTTGATCCTAAGGGTCATGTGCCTCCTACTAATTCTTCTCTTATTGATACTCCTTGGGTGGTAGAGAAAATTATACCTTTCAAACCTCCAAAATTTTCTAGATCTCCTTTACCACCTTTTGATCCAATCATTACTTATAATCCTTCTCCCATCAATGAACTCATTTATATTCTAACCATTTTTGATCCATCTACTTCTTCTACTCCTAAAATTACACTAGATGCCAAGGCAACTGATGTTTGTCAGATAAATTTTGAGTATGATCACCATGGCAACCAAATTCTAGATTTTAAAGTAGATATCAAGTATTATGGTCCTCTTCCTACCTTACCTAGTGATGAAACTATCCTTGAGTTACTTTATGCTCAAGAACCTCAACTTTCTTGACAACATCATAAACTTGGAAATTTTAAGACAAAAACTCCTTGCTTCAATAACTTGGTTATAAGCATTGACCCTAAAACAAATCCAATATTTGCCTTACCTAATTAAAGAAATTGCTCACATCAAATATGGTACTCCATATTTTCCTCAACCAATTATTATCTCTCATGAACTCTCACCTATTGAACACAATAATTTTATCTTATTATTTGACAAATATCATGAGGCTTTCACTTGGTCCTACAAGGACATGCCTGGCATTGACCCTACCATTATGGTGCATAAAATCATTATATATCTTGATGCCAACCCTATGCATCAAAAATAAAGAAAATTTCCACCCAAAGTTTCCACTTTATGTCATAAGGAAATCATAAAATTACTTGATGCTAAATTTATCAAACCAATGGATTATTTTGAATGGGTTTCCAACATTATTCCCATTTGAAATAAAATCACTATGGTCATTCATATTTATATTGATTTCCATAATATTAATCTTGTTTATCATAAGGACAACTTCCCTTTACCTTCAATATATGCCATTTTTTATTCCATGGCTTGTTATGAAATGTTATCTCTTATGGATGGTTTCTTAGGATATAATTAGATTCATATTACCCCTGAGGACCAACATAAGACAACTTTCACCATAGAATGGGGCACCTATTGCTATGTCCAAATACCTTTTGGCATCAAAATTCTTATAGCCACTTACCAATGAGAAATGACTCACGTATTTCATGATCTCATCAATAAAATTATTAAAACCTATGTGGATGATCTCATTTCTAAATCCAAAAATCATAATAATCATCTTTCTAATCTTGTTATCATCTTTGACGTCTTCTTAAATATAAAGTTAGACTTAATCCTTACAAATTTTTCTTTGGAGTCACATCTAGAAATTGTTAGGATTCTTAGTATCTCTCCATGTCATAAATTTTGACCCTACCAAAATTAGTTGTATCATCAACATGCCTATACCTCATTCTATTCCTGACATTCATAATTATTTAGGCAAACTTGGGGTAATTAGATGATTCATACCCAAAATGGAATATCGAATTCACTCTATAAATTCACTTCACAATAAAGTTACTAGTTTAGAATAGATGGATCCATGCCAAAAAGCCTTTGATAATATGAAAGAGTTATTGCTTCATCCACCTACACTTCATCCTCCTTCCAATGATAAATCTTTGATTCTATATACTTCTTCCACACCTATTTAGTTAGGGCAATGCTTACCCAACAAGATGATATGGGAAGAGAGTATGTTATCTACTAAATTATCTAAGACCTTATTGATTATGAGACACATTATACTAAAATCGAGCATGATTTACTTGCCATCTATTTTTTAGCTAAAAAGATTTGCTACTACATGCTTTACCAAACTACTTATGTCATTATTCATTCTGACCCCCTTCATCATTTATTTTCCAAAGAATTTATTCCTAGATATAAAATTTGTAAATGGATGGTCCTCCTTCTATAATTTGATCTCCACATCATCACTCAAAAATCTATCAAAGGTAAAATCATAGTTGATCAACTTATCATAGCTGCCATACTACCTACTTCTTCTCTTCAAGATAACCTTTCATATGAAAATATCCTTTACATCAAAGGTCTTAATCAAGATATTTCTCTAAAATATTATTTTCATAGCTTTACCACCAATCTTAAATCCAATACTCTTTATGACTCCACTACTCCCTCCGGTACTACTAACCCATAAGTAGTTATCGAGTAGCTTCCTAAAATTAATGTTGACTTGTATGAGGATACTTTCATCCTTCACTTTGATGGTGATAAATGCCTTCAAGGATCTAGGGTAGGTTTCAATCTCATAATTCCTCTTATAAATATCATTCCTTTATATTTTATCTTTATCTTTGATGTCACCAAAAAATATGGCCAAGTACAAAGCTTTTATCTTAGGCATGAGATATACTCTTGATTTATATATTCAATACCTTCATGCTTTAGGTGATTCTTAGATTATTTTATACCAAGTAATTGGTGATTATCAATTTAAAATTGATAATCTCATCACATATCATCAAATTATAAGCACTCTTGCTAAGGATTTCATCTCTGACTATTGAACTGATTCTTTGAGATCAAAATTCCATTGTTGATTCTCTTGCCTCTTCAACATCTCTCTTTGATCTACACCAAGTCCTTTCTAATCCTAATTTTATAATACAAATAAGAACATATCCATCCTTTACTCAATCACTAGATTAACTTATCTATCATTTTGAGGTTGTTACCATTTGACAAAACGTATGGTACAAAGACATAATTCAATTCTTGGAACATCAAACTTATCTTCCTAACTAAGACTCTCATGAAAAGACACACATTTGTAAACAATCTTTAAATTATGTATTTTGACACAACATACTTTTTTATCATAATGCTAAATGTACCTTGATCCATTGTATTATGCAATATGAGGTCCCTCCTCTTCTTGAACAAGCACATGGGAGAATTTTTGGTGGCCACTATGGCAGACATGCTATTCACTACAACCTACAAATGCCTATGTATGGTTTAATTTTGGCCTACAATTGAAAAGGATGTAATCTAATATGATAAAAAGTGTAATCCTTTCCAACTTCATGATGATTTAATCCATTCAACTCTATCTAAACTTCAAACTATCAAATCTCCTTTGCCATTTTGTACATGGGGATTCAATCTCATTGGTAAACTACCTCTCTCCTAAGATGGGCATGTCTTTATTATCATGAATACTAAATATTTTACCAAATGGAAAGAAGCCATGCCTCTTGTTAACATCATTAGTCTTACCATTTCCAAATTTATTCCTAATCAAATCACTTATTTATTTGGTGTTCCCTATACCATCATTTTAAACAATGGTGTTAATTTCAAAATTAAACATGTTAGACAAATTTGTAATAAATTCAATATTAATCACAAATTTTCCATGCCTTATCATCCACAATGTAATGGCCAAGCTGAGGCCACTAATAAAATTATGAAAAAAATTATCCAAAAGACAATCCATGAAACCCACATAGATTGGTATCTTCATCTTTACCCTACACTTTAGGTCTATCAGACTAGCATATACACTACAACTAGGGAAAATCCATTCTCACTAGTCTATAGTTTTGAGTCAATTATTCCTTTATAAGTTGAGCTTCACTCTCTTCATATACTCTTCATGGTATTATTCCTAATGAATAATTATGTTAATCTCATCTTTATGCCCTTGATCAACTTGTGGAACTTCATCTTTCCACCTTACAACATAACTACCAATACAAGGCTTGCATTGCTAGACAACATAATAAACATGTTAAAGTATGCACATTTAATGTTGGTGATCTTTTCCTTATATTAGACTACATCCATGATAAACAATGTAAATATGCCCAAAAATGGTGGGGTCCATATTTAGTGAAATATATTCTTGGTCCAAGCACATACCATCTTAAAACCAATGAAGGACATGTTTCAAAAGATCCCACTAATGCACAATTCATAAGAAAATACTTTGCCTAAACATTTCCTTATTTTCATGCTTTCTATCTACATATATCTAAGAATTTTTATAGGTTACTCACATAGGTCTTTCCCTTTGCAATAATTTCCTTCCTTTCACAAATATTTAGTCCTCCCTTTTGGTATTTTAGTTTCTTGATGTACCATAGTCTTCTTTATCTTCTTGTATTTTTCTCTTTTTGACACCCCTTAGGATTTTATTTTGTGAGTTGCTTAGTAAAACCATGGATAGGACCCGACACTCCTCATAAAATTACCATATTTTTTCTTACCTCACTTTATCTTTCACTTTATTATTGACACCCTCACGGGTTTCTCTTTTATGAAGTTACAGTGTAAGACTGAGGATAGGACCCAACCCTCATAAAATTACCATCTTTTTACATCCTTGTTCTCAAAATTTAACTTTTGCTTATTTTATTAGATGGAATTTACACAACAATATATGTTATCATGTTTTCCTCCATTTACCTCATTATTATGATAAGGAATCACACTTTACTCTCATTTCATCCCTTTTTTCCCTTTATCATATTTTTTATGATTTGAAGTAATTCAAATTGTTCCATGTGTCACTCCTCTTGATTTCCCTTTTTTTCATTCCACATTAGATAAAACAAGGTCAAAGTTAAGATATCAGTTTTATTTCACCTAGATTTATGAGACTCTTAGACCCCATACTATTTTAAGTTCTCTCTCTTAGTAACCAAGTCTAGAGTATTCAAATGAAAGCCATATTTATCACCCATGTTTGGTTTTCCATATCTATATATAAAGGAGGAATAGAAAAATCCATAAGGAAATTTAAAATCCAAATCATTTGAATCAAAAGAAAATGATATCTAAAAGGCAACATACAAACCTCAAAAGTTAAATTACACCAAAAGACATGATTACAAGCACATATCCTATCTCTAATCAAAGATTAAACTCCATAGTTGGCCTCACATAGAGATAAGGTCCATTGGGGTTCAGTAGGATAGTATATCAGAATAAGGGAATTCAAAAAACTCTATAGTATTACTTAATTTCTCACACAAGTACCCAATCTTTGTAGTAGATTGAAAACTCTGTAAGGGATCTAGAGGAATGGGCAACACATTATGGGAAGGTAGATCCATTTTACTTTTCATGCATATAGACTTCATGGGATGATCTATATACTACATTTATTGACCTAAGACTTGTTTGGCTAAGATAAGTTTTTAATATTCCTTAAGGTTGAAAGTCCTCTTGTTTTGGCAAACCTAATTTGAGTGTCTTCACTTTGATAAAGAGTTCCTCTATCTTGGTTTTTCATTCATTATCCCCTCCACCCATTTCATTTCCCCCTTTGAGAGACAAATTGTGATTCCAAATATATTTTCCCTTCTTATTTAATTCCTTATTCTTCATCTATTAAAAACATGCTACCACCACTTTGTTTCATTTTTATCTATCCTTAGATCAAAACAACATGCTTGAGTAATTATGGATTATGTTCTTTACACCATGAACTACATTTCTTGACTTGTCTTACTTTATTTTTACCATTTAACATATTTTATACTATACTAATATTATAAACACCTAATTTCATACCCTTTTTTCCATTATTGAGTGAGGTTGGCTTGTTATTTCTCACTCATCAATATTGTTTTCCCTTTTATGCACCTTTTTTCATTATTAAGTGAGATAAGGATTTTTACTTCTCACTCATCAATGTTGTTTTACCATTTTGTTTCTAATTTTACCATTGATTTATTTTATTACCATCCTTTTTGACATGTATCCTTGGTTTTATTTGGTGAGTTTGCCTTTCTTACTTAAGATTTACTTGTTTGAGTTTTCTGGTCTTTAATAACATTGGATTTTTGGTTACTTAATTTACTCTTGTTGTTTGACTTGGTCATTTTCTCTAACATAGAACTTATCACCCTAACTTTCCAAAATTCCCAAGTATGTCCCATCCTCATAGCACCAACTATCTTGGATTTTCTTTTGTTTATCTATTTATACTCTTTAGTTTTGTATTCCTAGGTTTGTCTAAAGAAATCTCTATGCCCTCCATAATCAAAACTAAAAACATAATAGAAAAAAATACAATGATAGAGGTAAGTCAACATACACATTACATTTACTTTTTAGTTATTTAATTTTCAATCATTTACTTTCAATTATTTTTGCTTTAAAATTATACAGCTTTTTTTAGCATCAGTGTTGTGTGTCATGTTCTTTATCGAAGCACCATCCCCTATTACACCTTAGTGACACATGATGAAATTTGATTGGGGCATATGTATACACATAATGTTTTTAAAATTTATCAAATAATGATGTTTTACATCTTGTAGGAACCCATCAAAACTCAATCTCTCTAAGTGCATGCCTTAAGGGGTACACTGAGAAAGGGGTGGGTAGACCTTTGGTGCTTCATCATATTTTTGTCCCTTATTTCCACAATATTACCAATCCAAATAGCTCTTGAAACCATTCCATAATTTATTACTCCTCCCTTTCACAATCCAACATTTTTTCTCTTTTCCTCACCTTGATCCCCTTTCACTGGTTTATTGTATTAGGTCAACCTTGTGTAGTTTTCATCTTCTAATTACTATACATGATTGACTAGGTCAACCCTATACTATTTCAAGATATTTTAACTTGAGAGTTATGAAATCCTTTTAGCTAACCTAGCTTGGTACCTAGTAATTTATCTCCTAAAAACATATAGGGTCAATTGGGTCAAACCCATATAATCGACATATTCGAAAGGATTTAGGGTGAGATCTAACAATAAATAAAAAATAACTTCATCATTATTTCAATACAAAATCAATATTTATTATTTTTTCATGCTTCTTTAAAATTTACTCTTCCACCATTCTACTTGAGGAGTCTTACCTTAGGGTTTTTAATTGGAGAATCAGTCTTGTGGATAAGTCTTGGATGCTTTGACCTTTATTAGTGATCCTTACAAACCACAAAAAACTCTTGAAAAGCCCCTTTGGCCAAGGGAGAGATTGAATATCAATGGGTTCACTTTCATGTAAGTATATTCTAACTTTGTTCTCCTCTCTTTAGTTGATATAAGTAGCATAAGTATTGGATCAAATAATATTACTCTTCATATTCCATGTATTAGGGTCTTACTCATACTTAATTAAGATTTTCATATACATGTTTTGATTGATTTACTAACCCCTCATATTGTGCCACAAGATTTGGTATGCACTAGATTATATTTACTTTCCTGTTATTAGAATAGAGTGAAAATTAAACCCAGGACTCTTTTAGAGTTGTTGTGTGATTATGTTAGATTGTAGGCTTTGGAACCCTTCCTAGCATGGTGTGTTATGACAAGCGATCCCCTAACTTGGTTGAGTGGATCCCCATATTGGTCATGATCCCTCTAAACAAATTTATTCCTAATCAGAAGTGTAGGTATGCTCTATCTTCTTTGATCTAGGATTGATTTATAGACATGACGCATTTTTTATTGCATATAATATTAGTCTCTCACACTATTGGCAAGAATTTTGGTAATTCTAGATGAAATACTAGCAAAATGTTGATCATGAATGGAATTCCAAACCTAAGGGTAAAGATCCTTTACAATATTAGTGATGTTCCTAACATATGAGTATATATGAACAAAAAATCTATAACCACATATTTGATTCTTGATAATGTCTGGGTTGGGATCCCCTAGGACTTTATTATGCTTGTATACCATTCCCATGACTACATCTAAAAGGTAAGATATCATGTAAAAGTTTCCTCCATGTGGCCTCCTATCTTTGTGTAGAATTTACTCTTGAAGGCAAGCACTAATTATTTCCCCCAAAGTGTAGGTGCACTCTAAGTTACTGAGAAGGTCTAACATGGTAACACATTCTAGATGTAGGAATTATATGCTTGCATGGTTAAAAATTTGATTCAACAGTGTCATGATAATAAAGATACCCATTTTGAACTGGGTGATGGGAATAAAATTCTTGACATGTTCTTTTACAATAATTTTTTCTCCTAGGAGAAGCCACCTTGCTATTGTTTGATCCATGTTGTTAGCCTTATTATAGTTTACTATGGTATGAAAATCAAACATAACATATAGGATGGGGACACTCAAATACCTATTGAATTCATCTCAAGAGATGTATGCAATGATTATGTTATTGTCAATGTAGTGGAGGTAACTACCATATGTTATTCTGCCCTTAGAGAAGAGACCTCACAATAACTCGATACATAACATAACCTATGACTTAGTAGCTATGTAATGTAGGTCCTATCATTTGAATGGATTAAGTCCTTTATCAGTTATTTCTTCTCAACTGTGATGTCTTATTCTAATGCAAAATAATCCACATTCTCTATAGCTTCACATAAGGTCAAGTAATTAGAATATTGGCCACTAAATACATTCGCATCAAAAGTTATTTCTAAATTAGAAAAATATTTGATAGAGAACTTGGAGGGTTCCGAGGGTCCTTTGTATGACTTGGAGGATGAGTCCATTATTTTATGATGGACATTGGTAATATTCAAAGTTTCAAAAATGGCATGTGCTAAATGGAATTACATGAATTGAAATATGTTCTAGTCATAAATAGGGCTTTTGAGATTGCAGAAGGCTTAAGTTTGCTTTAGATTTGGAAAATTATATGAGATCAACTTGGTTTGGGATTTGATTTTATAAATTTTTACATTCATTTCTAGTTTTTATGCCATTAATTTCCAATTTATACGATCTTATCATCTTCATTAAATTCAAACTTGACTACCTATGCATAGTGTACATGTCACATAGAATGCCTTATCATTCAGGTGCCATGATGTTACCGTTCACATTTTTCCATTTATCGTTATGTGGTCTAGTCAATGGAATTAAAACATTTATTTAGGGCCCAAAAGACCTCAAAAATTATAATGTTCTTTGAATAAATTGGTTCCAAAATATTCTATTATAAAGTCTCTAAAACAATAGTTTTTAAAGAATTCATACTCTTTGGAAAGATTATGGTTTAGGTAGAAGTAATCACATAGAATGTTCACTAAGTGAAGCTTCTAAATGAAAGTTCCCAAAATAAAGCTTTTGATGAGAATCCTTCCAAAGTAAAGCTTCCAAAATGAATTTTTTTGATGAAAATCTTTTGAAACAAAGCTTTTGAAGTGAAGGTTGCAGAATGGAATAAAGATTCCAAATGAAAGTTCCCAAAACAAAGCTTATGAATGAAATTTATTGAAACAAAGATTACAATGAGAATCCTTTCAAAGAAAATATTCCAAAAATATAAAGTTACCAAAAAAAACATTTTGAAGAGAAGTCTCAAAGTTAAATTTGCCAAACTAAAGACTTTCAAAATGAAAGCTTCTGAATACCAAAGTAGCCAAATGAAAACCTTTCAGATAAGCTAATCTAAATACCTATCATGCAAAGCAATTCTTCCTAAATTTTCATTAATAGTTAAGGTTGAATAGTTCCTTTCAAATGGAAATAACTACACCTCAATGTGATTCAATGTTCAAAGTACTGAGTTTCTATAGATGATAATAATAACCATCATAAACATGTAAATACCTAGATACAATATTCATACTCGCTAAAAAATAAAGGGGGGCCCCATTTTTCAAATAAAATTATAAGGTGGGGTGTGTTTAATACAACATACTTCCAATTTTTTAAGAACCCAAAATCCATGGTTTTATAATTTTAATATAAACCATAAAATCATCACAAAATAAATGATTAAATCAAAAACAAAAAGATACTCTTGATAATCCTATGAAACATACTAACTTCATTTATACCTTGGATATGTGTGTTGAAAGTGATGTTCTTTATCTCTTATCTCAATTTTTTAGGTAAATATAAGGGAGTGAGCTATAGGTTTTATTTTGATTGGGTGTTAGATGCATATACATTTGGAAGATCAAGCATTTTCTACTACCATCTAGGCATCTAGAGCCCTGATATAGATACCTTTGATCATCTATTCTTCCTTTCTTCATATTTTCCATGATGCATGATACATTGACCTTATTTAATCATGCAAGCTTTAAATCCTTTTTTGATTTTATTTTGGACTTTTGGATTATGCCTTTTATTTTTGAACTTTTCTTTTTGATTTTTGAATGAAATAGGGAAGAAGATGACCAACATGAGTTAGTCTTACTAAATTTTTGGTTTAATCAAAATTTCCATGTCAACTCCTACCCATGTCAATGGTTATTACCTTAAAAAAGTATTAATGTTTTACGTGTATTTGACCTAAGGGGATAAGGAGAGATTTATAAATTTACACATGACTATACGAGTAACTTTCACATATCTAATGAAATTATTAGCTTTAGGATATTTTCATGGATGAATATCTCATTATTTATCTAGATTAAGAATTTTGAACTATAGTATACAACACCCATTGATTCAAGTTGGATTCAAAAACACTTCAAACTATGCTTGCTTATACTAGGATTGACCAATCTTAGACTCTCATAAAATCAAAATAAAACTATCCTAGAAATTAGGAAAACTATTCAAATTAAAAGGGATAGAAAATATGAACTAATCCAACGAATGTAAATGACTAAAAGTAGGAAGATAACTAATGAAGTAAAATTGGCCTACTCCTACATCTACCAGGACATCTATCAATACTCAGAGACCTCTCTAGATGGGGAAACCATGAAATAATACTTCAAAAGTTGTTCATTAACTAAATATGTCAAATCATTACCTTAAAGATCTTTTAAATGGAATGCATTATTTCCCAAGATCTTAGAAATCTGATATGGTCCTATCCACAGTGGGCTAAACTTGTCATGAATTTCATTTTTCTCATGGGTTTTACCCATAGTATAACTAAGTTAGAGATATTAAATGCTTTGAATTTTTATATTTTTTCAAACCATTTCTTGACCACATCATGATGTTTGCTAAAGTTTTGCAATGCTTTATCCCTAGGGTCTTCTATTTTGATGATATTCAACAATCCAAACTCTATTTTTTCATTATTATCCATATATTCTTGTGTAAAATGATATGTTTGCAATTTTAGAATGATTGGGAACACTAGATATTTTCCAAACCAATAGATATGGTGATGCTTTAAGGTCTTATTTATACCTAGTCTAATCTACCTAGAGTGTATATTATAGAAAGAGATGCCACTCCCTAGGTTTATTTGATACTAATTGTTTGATAGTTTATATGAGGTTATTATTAGTTGACTTATCTAATTCACTCCATTTTGGGTAGTGATTGGAGGATAATATAATTATCATGGGCCCATTTAGTGAACTCAGATGATTTAAATGTTGATCCATTATCACAAACTAAAGAGATAGGGGTGATCAACCTAGTTGTGATGTGTTATTCAAGAAAACTTATCACATCTTGGGATCTTGAGTTCTTAGTGGATATTACCTCATTCCATTAAGTTCAATAATTTGTATTATTGAGCATAAAATTGTGTCCATCTAAATAATTAGGGTTTATAATATCGATGAAATATGAGCCCCATTTGGAAAATAGCCTACCTTTAATCATAGGTTATAGAGGCATTATTATGTGTACCTCTCTTTTTAAAAAAACCTAGCATTGATGACATGTCCTCATGTGCAATTGATCATACTAAAATACCATTTACCAATAATACCCCATTTTGAGTACTTTATGGACTATAGTATTACTAGATGGATGGCCACCATTAATATTTTGATGTAGATTATCTAAGGTTTCTAGAGTTTCTCCATGTGACACACATCTTAAATAGATGTCTTAATAATTATTTATATAAAATAATCCTTTATTGATCATATAATTATCATCCTTAATCCTTAAATATCTTTTTTTCTCTCTCTTGAGTTCTTGAGGGCATGTTTTAGTGGGTAAGAACTAAATAATACATGAATACCAATCTTCTTGGGAGACCTATGTTTGGAAGATCTCTTCAATGGTGATGAGTGGGTCTAATTTACTCGTTAATTAAGTAATACCTTGTACTATGATTATCCTAGAATTTTTAATTTCAATATAAAATTCTTGCAACATTTCTATTCATTTTCCTCTATACTCCCCTAATTCATTCTATCTCAATGTACACTTGATAGTAGGATCTAGTAATATGGTGATGGTCTTATTATTAAAAATGGAGTGCTTAAACTTATTAACTACTTTAACAAGAGGATTTTTCTTTTTATTAGAGAAAATTTGATATTTTCATATTTCAAATTATTGCTCATAATATGATGCTCACATTCTTCCCTTTTTTATGTAAATACGACAACAATAATATGTTATAAGGTGAATGAGTATAATAAAAATTATTTCATGAAATTTGAGCTTACCAGTACTAAATCTTGTGAAATATCCTTATTTATGTCTTGGAAGGACTTCTTAGCTTTATATGTCCACTCCACTTTGGCATTCTTCTTGAGCATTGTGTTTATGGGTCTAACAATTTTTGCAAATCTAGATATAAATTTTCTTACAAAATTTATCTTCCCAAAGAAGGATTTGAGATCCTTTTTGTAGTTTGGAAACATTATTTTTGAAATCCCTTAGATCTAATTGGGGTCAATAGTGATTCCATCTTTAGTAAATATTTGGCCTAGCAACTTGCCTTCATTAACACTAAATATATTCTTCTTGGGGTTAAGTGATATGCCAAACTTCCTGCACCTTTCAAAAATGAACTGAAAGTGGTTGATATGATCAGCTCTATTTTTAGAGAAAATAGTGAGAACATCCATATATATAATAATGCATTTACCTATTAGTCCCTAGAATGCATGGTCCATTACTCTCTCAAAAGTAGCTCCAACATTGATCAACCCAAATGACATTCACTTGTTTGCACATGTTCCCTATTTCATAGTAAACACTATTTTCACCATATCCTCTAACTAAACTAGTAATTTAGTATATCCTAAAATTTCATCTAAGAAAGACATCATTTTAGACCCACTCATAATTTGTATTATCTCATCTAAGGAGGGAAAAGGATAATTGTCCTTTTTCAAAGCTTTATTCATATTTCTAAAGTCAATAGATAGTTTGACTTCACCACTCTTTTTTGTTCTAACTAGATTAGCCACCCAATTTGAATGCCTAGTAGGAAAAAATATCCTAGCACTTAGCAACTTATCTCTTCTTTCTGGTCAATGGTTTGAAGATAAGATTAATCAGCGTTTGCCTTTACCTAAATGGTTTATGATCAAGCTTGAGTGGAATCATATGGGTGCTGAATCTAGGATTAAATATCACTAAGTCATCATAAGTCTATGTAATCACACACACACACACACACACACACACACACACACACACACACACACACACACACACACACACACACACACACACACACACACACACACACACACACACACACACACACATGTAATAACTAGTTCCTTAACCTTTTTCCTTTCTTCTAGTGTCAGATTAAGATAATATTGACAAAGTGTGCATCCCTCTCATCACCTAAGTTTTCCGAGCTAATTTCAAATTTGTTAACCTTGAGTTTCCTTTGTAATTAGGATTGAGGATATATATATATATATATATATATATATATATATATATATATATATATATATATATATATATATATATAGGTCATTTCTAATGTGACCATTCTCAATGAGATATGATTCTATTTTAGTTGGATAATGTTAGAATAATGTATAAGCTTATCTAGGTAGTGATTTTTACCTATAGTAAGTTTATTATTACCTAGGGTATATATTAGTTACCTAGGTAATTAGTTATTTTACTATTGAGACTTCTCAACAATATTTATTTGTTTGTACGTAAAATTGAAACTAATTTTAATCAATTTTCTCCTTTTACATACCTATGATAAATAGTTTGTTTTCCATTTAATAAACTATTTGATTTATATACTATCGCAATCCAATAGATTGATTAGTGAGAAAATGAGAGTCGATTTAGGAACATCAGCTATAATTTTAGTGTGTATGAATAAATACATTTATTCATTCTTTAAATTATTCTTGTAGGTTCTTGTTGTGGGATTTCTCATCTGGATTGATCTTTGGGTCCTGTGTATCTCTAGCCAACTTTTACATGGTATCAGATCTTGAAGTTCTAGTTGAAAATCCTCATCCCTAAAATTTTTTGATTAATTTAATTTTAAAACAAGCCAAATTATTATTTCATTACTGAGTTATAAAATTTATTTTTCTCTCTCATCTTTTGGCTTCCTTCTCAAAAACATTCCTAGGAATTGTGAAATTGTCTAATTATTTCAAGATATTTAATTAAATAAAATTCCTAAAAAATATATTCATTGGAAAGGAAATTTAATAAGTAATTAAAAAAATATTGAATTTTTAATTTTTGACTAGTTCATACATCTCATTTGGGTAAAAAATGGTAGGCTAGTCTTTTTTCTACAAGAGAATAAGTGTACAATTTCTATATAGTTTTTTGACTTTTTCTTTATTTCTTAGAAATATAAAACATGTTCCTAGACCATGATTCATCCCTATGACACCTTAGTGTAGGCTGTGCACCAGAAAAGGAATCCATATAGTTATTTGAACTCCTTCAATAGGGAAATTATAGTCTGTCTTCAATATGTTGCATACTCATACAATTTTCTTTAATTGGGAGGTCGTACACTAATGGTTTTTGGAATATGACACTTGGAAACATAAGCAAACATTCCTAGGTTCCATGTGTAGCATAATTTTTTTAATTTGCATTAGGCCATATAGGTGTTTGGGATGTGTGTCCCTAGCACATTTTTAAGGCATTTACAAAAACTCTTTGCCAAAAGATCTTTGTCAATCATCTGCTTTCTCCTCACAAATATTCACACCACCATACATTGCTACATATTTTTCTAAGTAAGACTATTTTTCTAATCCTCATTCACATGTGTGGGTCAATTTGAGGCCTTTTTATTAAATCTTGTTTTTTGAAGAGATTTAAAAGCAAGTTTTTGTTTAAATACTCACAAAATAGACTTTACCTTAGTGGCTAAGTTATTTTTGCTAAGAATTTGGTAGGGTGGAGGTCCTAGGGTCAAATCCATCTTTTTTTCTCTCTTTCAAAAAAGGTTTTTTGTTTTTAATAAAAACAAAATAGTACCTTTGAAATTTTTTTCAAGTAGAATTTCTATCGAAAGACGTTAAATTGTAATGGGAGGGGTTGTACGTAGAATGTCTACATCTTTTTTACCAATGTCATCTTAATCTTTAGGAATGGATTATCAATTATTTGAACCTCTAAATGCCATAAATTATCATGTTTTGAAACCAAAAAATTTAACAACTTCTTCACTAAAAGGGATTACGAAGGATTTTTTATGACAGAACACATTCAACATTTACCACTGAAAAGGATAAGTACACATATGGTTGCAAGCAAGATGAGGCACTTGGATTGATTGGATTCAACATGTTAGATAGTCTTCAATTCCACATTGTAAATGAAAAACACCAAAAGAGGTATGGGAAAAGTTTACAAATCCATTTGGAAAAGTAAATGAATTCAAAATATTGAAATTAGATGTAGAATTGAGTGTTTTATCTCCATCAAAGTTTCCTTCCATAGATGAATTTTTGAAAAAAATCAAGTTTATTAGATCATAGTTGAAATATGGTGGGAAGGATAAGAATGATAAGGAGTGCATTTTCTTTATTTTGTCAAAATTTAAAGGACCATATAGTGTATTTTCTTCTACTTTTTATACCATGATGGATACGTTAGGTGATGAATTCAAATGGCCTTATTTCAAAGTTTTCTGTGAAAGATTAACTAGAGACCAAACAAAACTAATGGCCCTAGATGCTCTACCTAGTTCTAGTCATGCCTTAGTGGCTAATACCTCAAAAGGCAAGACTCCACCAAAATCAAAGTAGAAAACACTATCTTCCAATAAACCTATAGATAACACTACACAGTCTTCTCAATCTTCTAAAAACAAAATGGTTTTTTAGCAAAAGAAGAAATTTTTTTATCCTTATAATTTTTATGGTGGTCCTAATCATGATGAAAGTATATGTTATAATAAGATGGCAACATTAGAAGTAGTATTAAAAAAACACAATATTTATGTACCTATTGCATCTTCTTCTCCTTCAATAGGGAAAGGGAAAACACTCTTAGCCAAGGCTATATCTTCATCATAGGATAAGTGATTTTTTTACTCAAGTGTTTCTCATCATCTCACACATTCTCAAGGTCTCTTGTCTTTTATTATATATTTTAGTACTTCACATATTTTCATGGGGAACTCTTCATAGATTGATGTTTTGGGATCAAGTACTATTCAAAAATATGATGTTTGTTTTAATAATGTATTAATTGTACCTCAAATCTCTTCTAATATTCTCTCTATTTTCCAAATATGTCATTTTAGTACTGGTAAAACTATGGATTTCACTCCACATGATGTTTTAATAAGAGAATGTAATGATCTTAGTGAGATAGTTACTATGGGTAAAGTAGATAATTTTGAAAGACTTTACAATTTTGATAAGTTTGAGCCTTCTTCTAGGACTTCTAGTTCTTCACTTGTAGCACATGGTGATAGCCTTAGAAAATTATTGCATGAAAGGACAGGGCATCTAAGTTTTAATTATATGAAGAAAATGAGTACAAAAAATCTTATAAATGGCCTTCTTAAGGTCTCATGTATTGATGGAATATGTCTTAGATGTCTAGTTGGTAAACAACACTAGGATCCATTTCTAGTTGGTAAGGCTACATGTGCACATGCACCCTTAGAGTTGGTTCATAGTGAATTGATGTCCTTTCCAACTCATTCTTTTTCAAGGGAAAAATATGTACTCACATTCATTGATGATTTCACTCATAAAACTTGGGTATATTTTCTCAAGTTAAAAAGTGAATTATTTGAGACCTTCAAGGTTTTTAAAACCTTTATTGAAAAATAATCATATCTTCCTCTCAAGAAGATATGCATCGACAATGGGGGGAATATGATAGTAATGTTTTTTCAAATTTTTGTATTGAGCATCGCATTTAATATCAGTTCATTGTACCATATACTTCCCAAAAAAATGGTGTAGCAGAGAGGAATAATTGAACATTGAAAGAGATGGTAAATTATATGATTCATTCTAAAAATTAGGTTCACAATATTGGGTTGAAGTGGTAAATTGTGAAAACTACATTCAAAACTGCATACCTCACAAAACTATGTAGGATATGACACCTGAAGAATCTTGATTAGGGATCAAGCCTGATATTTCATATTTTCATGTCTTTGGTAGTTAGTCATGGGCATTTATTCAAGATGACAAAAGGAAATCTTTAGAGAAGAAAACCCAACCACTTATTTTTGTTTGCTATTGTGAAGATGTAAAAGCTTATCATCTTTTTGATCCTATCTCACATGATGTATTGTTTTGATGGGATATATGTGTTGATGAGCTACCCACTCCATAGGAGTCTACATATTATACTTCTTCTCTTTTTCCTCCTCCTTCCTCTTCCATATATGATAGTGAGGATTTTATTTATATTGATCATTATGAAGATGATGTTGTACCTATTTAGCCACCACAACCATGTACTTCATCATCCTTGCCCAAATGGGCATATGGCACTCTAAAAATATTTGGTTCTTTTGTTGGTGATCCATTTGACTCCTATCACACTCGCTCATAGACATTAGGTGTTTCTCTTTTGATAAAATCCACTACTGATGATCCAGTATTCTTTTTTAAGGCCATTGGTAAACCTGAGTGGGATGTTGCTATGTATGATGAGTATTCTTCATTGATGAAGAATCATACATGGGACCTTGTTCCTCTTCCTAAGGGAAGAAAACTTGTAAGATGTAAATGGGTATTTAAGACCAAATATGTTGTAGATGTATCAGTTGATAATTATAAATCTAGATTAGTAGTTAAGGGTTTTTCATAAGTTGAAGGAGTAGACTACTCTAAAACCTTTTCCCCTGTAGATAAGATGGATTCTATTTGACTTGTAATTTCTCTTGCTACTTCACATCATTGGTCAATTTTATAGATGGATATGAATAATGTCTTCTTGCATGGAGATCTCCAAGAGGATATCTATATGGAGTAACCTATAGTATTTATATAGGACTCATCATTAGTTTGTAGACTCCATCATTCTTTATACGGTCTCAAACAAGCTCCTCGAGCTTCGTATGAGAAGATGGACTATTTTTTTTGAGTTTCAGTCTTCATCATTATGAGTCAGATCATAATGTAAATATCCTAAGTCAAGATGAGGATATTGTGATATTAGTTTTGAATGTAGATGATCTTATCCTCACTAGAAGTTTAGACTCCTTGATTCAAGACATCAAGGACAAGTTGGTAGATAGGTTCAACATGTTAGATCTGGGACTTATACATTACTATATTGATCTTTAGGTTCATCAATATTCTAATGGTATATCCATTGGACTACATAAGTATGTGATAGAACTTATTCATAGGTTTGGCATTACTGATTACAAGCCTGCCCCCACTCCATATCAGTTAGGTGTTGTGTTATCTACCACTTGTATGACTCCTCTTATTGATTTAACAACTTATAGGTAGCCTTTTATACCTAACTCATACACATCTTGTCATCACATTTATATTAACCTTATCTCTTAGTTTTCACATGAACCTCATGAGAGTCATAGCTAATAGCCAAGTGTATTTTAGGTTACATTCAAGGCACTACACACTTTGGTATTCATTACACACCATAGAGTTCTCCACATCTTTTTGGATACACTGACTCTAATTGGGTTGGTGATGTTAACACTTGTAAATCCACTTATTTATTTGATTTCACACTTGGTTCTAGTCTACTTTCTTGGTCATGTAAAAATCAAATAGCTATTACATTGTCTTCCACTAAGGCAGAGTATCAAGGTGCTGTCAAATCTAGTCATGAGCTCCTTTGGCTTTGATAGTTGCTTGGAGAGTTTGGTTTCACACAGTAAGATCCTACTATTCTTTGGTGTGATAACAAAACTACGATTGCTATTTCACATAATCCTATTGAGCATCAACACAAAAAACACATTGAGATTCACATGCACTTCATTCAATAACTCATTGAAGATGGAGTTATTTCCTTAGAGTTTGTGCTTACTACTGAGCAAATTACTGACATCTTCACTAAATATTTAGCTTCTTATCATTATCTTCAGTTGAAAGAGATGATTGGGGTGAAGGAAGTTTTACCTTTGGGGATTTTCTATGAAGTCCCACCTTCCTTTTATTTTTATTTTTTGGTTTATACATGGGTACCTTATCAGGCATAGTAGTCGGGACCCATATTTGTTTCATACTCCATAAGTTTCACTTATGGAAGGGTGTTATAATAATGTATAAGCTTATCTAGGTAGTTATTTTTACCTACGATAAGTTTATTATTACCTAAGGTATTTATTAGTTACCTAGGTAATTAGTTGTTTTACTGTTGAGGCTTCTCAACAATATTTATTTATTTATACGTAAAATTAAAAATTTGTTTTAATCAATTTTCTCCTTTTACATACCTATGATAAATAGTTTGTTTTCCATTTAACAAACTATTTGATCTATATATTATTGTAATATGATAGGTTGCTTAGTGAGAAATTGAGAGTGAATTTAAGAACATTAGCTATAATTTTGGTGTGTATGAATAAATACATTTATTCATTCTTGAAATTATTCTTGTAGGTTCTTGTTATGGGATCTATCATCTGGATTGATCTTTGTTTCATGTGTATCTCCAACCAACTTTTATAGATAACACCTTCTTCATCTAATTCTTCATGGCTCCTATGGTCTCTTTCCTCATCATCAATTTTATAAGATTCAAACCATCCCAAATTTGTCAAAAATTAGATAAATTGTTGGTCATTATCAAATACTTGAAAATTTTCAACATTATCTAGTACTAAAGGACAAGGTATCAGTTCAATGGATAACATCAAGACTTTTAACTCTTGTAAGGGTGCCAAATTTGTTGTTAAAGTAGCTAGTGAATTGGTAGATTCATTTTATTCTCTCAAGATAGCTACTATGTTGAAAGCTTCAAATGATTCAATTAGATCCCATGCTCTATGCTTATATTTATTTAAATATTACAATATGCATTGATATTTATTTCTTACCTAGTTATTAACAAGTTTAGAATCTCTGTATACCAATAATTATTTGACATTATTATTAAGGGTAAATTGTATTCCCAAAATTAAGGCCTCAAAATCTATTCTATTATTGGTACATGGGAATTAGAGCCTATATGCTATCAATAGTTTTTACCCTTTTGGATCGACTAGCTCTATATCAATTCTTGACCCTTTCTTTGATCTTTTTCCATCAAAATAGAGGGCCCATAGTTGGGAAAGGCCCCAAATTTCTTCTAGTGCTTCATGTTTTATAGTAAATATATAAATTCCAAGACTAGGAGATTTATAACTTACCTCTTCATTGGTGGTATTGTACTCTGTAATAGAATTATTCATCCTTGGATCTTGGTCAATCTTGATCTAGTTGGAAATGCCTCTCTAAGGTAGCCAAATATGTTAAAAGTCCATGGAAAGATATCCATTTAACATTTTTTTATCAATATCTACTCAACAATAACCCATACCCTTCATGGATATCAACTACCAAGACATCAATAGTTGTATATACTCTAGGTTTTGAGGCAACTTGTATTATCACATCATTAAGCTCCCCTAATATAGGTACTACTACCTTATTTAGCTATGACACAGTCCTTTTGGAAGGATTTGGTGTTAAACCAAGTTTCTAACAAATGGAATTTGGCATTATTGTTGCTAAAGCTCCAAAATCTACCATTCAATTATGTATATTCTTTTCGAATGCTTGAATTGTTATTAAGAAAGGGGGAACCTCATGATTGATATTGTATATAACATTAAGTTTAATTACCTTATAATTTTCAATAGTAGACTTACCTATGATGGACTTACATAAGAGATCCTTCTAATTTATGATTATTTCTAATTCATGAAGAGTGATTTTGCCCTTAGTTTTATTCATATCATTAACAATAATGTATGCTCATTTATTTTGTTCCTTTCTATGCTCATGATGATCATACCCTTTAGGGGGAGGAGGATTATTATTAGCTTTAGGATTTGGAGGGATAACTATATTATTGGGAGGAGTAGAAGTAGCAAGAGGCTGCCTATTCTTCAGATCATAATTATTCATGTCAAACTACTAGAATCCTTTCACTTCATAAAAAATATCCTATTTAATATTGTTATCTACATTTGGGAAGGAATACTCATAGGCCTCAAAAACTATAATTAAAATTAAATAGATAGATTCATGAGGGAGATATAGAGGATTCATCATTTGATCTTATCTAATCATTTCTCTCTAAATGATTTCAAAGCTTGCATAAAACTCTATACAGTCTAACTCTCCATGTTGTGATGTGTTATGGACCCTATACAAATTGGGAAAAGTTGTTTCCATGATATTTATTTTTGGAAGCTTATTGTATTGTTATTATTGTACATTATTGGTGGGCTTGTTAAAAGGCTTATTGAATCTTGGAAAGCTAGAAGTCTAGTTGTAATTATGATTAGTGGTATTACCCATCCTCTTCTACATATTCAGTAAATCATTACTCAACTTCTAGACCATTCTTTGTATAGAATCTATTTTAGCTTTATTAGAGTCAAAACTATGATTATTGTATTGGTGTGAGCTTGATGTTAATTTTATTGATGGTCATTCCTTTGTGTTTGATTGTTCAAGAAAACATAATTTTGATTCATTATTTATTACATCATAGGAGGAAATGTGTATAATTGATTTTGATTGAATTCAAGATAATTTTAATTAATGTGTCTAATTGTATTCAATGATGGGAGTCCATTATTGAATGCTTACCTTCCTATATTATGAGGACTAAGTTATGGATTAAGCTTGATGTTGATGTTAATAAATTCCTATATTGCCAAAGATAGAGTATTGGTAGTGGAAGATCTTTGAAAGGACACTAAAATAATAGTATCTATGGCATTTTTGTATATCTTGAGAATTATATTCTTATCTAGATTATATGTAGTGTTCAGTCGAGTATACATATTTTGTAATATAGTAGTAAAGGAACATATTGACTTACTAGGTTCTCTCTTCATGCTAGTGAAAATTTGATATACCATAATTGGATTAGTTATTTGTCCAAACTATGCAAGGAATGTATTTTGAAACTCATTCCATGATATGATGTAAATTTATTACAAATTATGATACCAATCATAAGAAGGATCTTTTAGAGTAAATGGAAAAAGCCCATATACAAATCCTCAAGGATGGCATTCATTAACCTCAGGGTTGCCTTGAAATATTTGATATATTCTTATGTCATCTTCCCACTTGAGGGGAAGAAGGTGGGTAAATACTTTTCTATATTCGTTGGTATATCATGTTTGCCCCTAGGGATGGTAATAGATGATTTGATTAACCAAGGTTGATCCATTGGGAGATTGATAAGTGAGATGTTTCTTACTAGAGAAGGTGTTCGAGCTCGATGTATCTTGGGGATGATAGGTATAGGTCTAGGCCTCCTATAATTTGACAATGGTGAAACCAAAACATTGTCTTGGGATTTAAGGTCCTTATTAATCTCCTAGGTGTCTTTGTAATTACTCACCCCTATTTCTTAAGAAAACACACAAGTGGCCCTCTTTATAGTGTTAGATTTTTATTTTCTATTGATATGGGTTTTATGCACACATCATAAATTTTAAATGTGGTAGCCTCTAACATTTTTGTATCTATATAAAATAGAATTCCACTCTAGGGCACAAGTTGTAGGTATGTGTTTAAAATAACCAAGTGGTGGAATAACAAGTTGAGCCTTTGGGATATTTAACTAGGTTTTTTAGATGGATGAATGGATTATAATAAAAGGTAAATCACTAAGCAAGTTGGATGGGTGGATAATTATTATATGGAAAATAAACACAAAAATGTAGGAATTGTAAAGTAAAAAATAAGGTTATGTGTTCTTGAAAAGTAATTTCTAAGGTTTTTTTTTTTTGGTGTACAAGTATCCCCAAAACTAGTGTTTGTTATTTGAATATTTTTCACACTCACTAATAAGCATGGATAATAATCTAGGAGAATGAATATATGATGATTAATGATCTCAACTAAATTTTAATCTTTTGAAGGCTATTGTTTCATACCCTTGTATATGAGATTACAGTTTGGATCAAGAAATTATCTAGGGTAGTTATGGCTCACACCTAGAATATTATATAAAAAGATACATATGTACACACCTTGGGTTATCCATTCAACTTGTACTAACTATATAAATCAATGAAACATATTAATCTTTAATTTCTATTGCACATCTAAGATTAATACTCATTAATAAAATAATCTGATTCATTTTTAACATTAGCACACATCAGAATTATTGAATCAATATAGAAAAATAAATTTAAAATTCATTAACATAAAGAGGGAATAATAAATAACATATTTACATGAAAATAAATTTATTTATCTCTTCCTGTATATTCATCCAAAAAGTGACCCTTTAAAAAGATGCATTTACATATATATAAAGAACTTGGGGAAGGGGTTGCCTCATCCTCCAGGTTTAGAAAACTTTTATTACATCTTAAAATAATATATGATAAGAATTAGTTATGTATTATAACTTATAAATTATTTATACATGCGACATGTGCATGCTAGCAAAAATGATTTAGTTAGTTACAATATCAATACAACTAGGACTTAACTATTCATTTATAACTATTACATGCAAAATTGTACAAAATTAACCTTTATCTTTGGGATAAATCATCTCTTGATTAATTTTTTTCAAAACTATCATTATATTTTTAGTGGTTATTGTGCTTGATGATGTGGTAATTAGAGATATGCTCAATAATGCACTCACTAATTGAACTAGATTTATAGTCAGAGTTAAACTATGAGGTGGCATTGATGTAGTTGTTGTTGGCATTATAGGTTGGGTCTATGGAGAAAAAATAGTGGGTGGCACTAATTATGCTTCCTTCTTGGCATGTAACTCTTGGTATTACTTATACACTTTATCATATTGTGTGTGAATTAATTTCATGTCTAGAATATGAGGCTTAGTCACCCTACCAATTTGTTTCATTAGTCTTGTATGTTCTATCTTGATGGCTTGAAATCTAACCTAAAATAATTCTACCTCTATTACCTTTTTCTTGGATATGTTCAACTTATCTTTGATATCCTCCAAGCTCTGTATTTATAGACTCTATTTGAATCCATCAGAAACTTGATGAATCATTTGTTCAAATATAACTCAAGCTACCAATTTCCCCTTATTATCCTAGAACATTGTCAATTCAACCTTAGTAAAAATTTACTCTAATTACTTCTCATGTTTGGCCATCTTGTTTATTATAACCTAAAAAGATGATACCCAATCTTGGGCCTCCTGTGTTATTATTATGACTAGATTTATTGCATTTGATGCCTCCAAATGGGTCATCAAATCAAAGTGGATGAATGCATTATTAGGGGTGTATAATACCAAGAAATTTAACTTGTTTTCATCTTATCTAATAATATTAAATAATTTGGTTATTGATTTTACATGTGGAGCCAAATTGAATCTCAAAGAATGAATTAAATCTAAAATATCACAGAGATTGAGTGTTGTATTTTTGACATCCTTTTCAATACCATGGGGAAATTGAATCACCTATTGATGCTCCCTAAGAGTTTCTAACTCTCCTTCTAGCTCTTGTCTAGATAGATCTATCCCTTCATGTATAAATAGGATTGCCTCAATATGGGTCTCCATATAGGAATTTAAGTACTCAATGTATGGGGATTGACCCTTCTTCCTATTTTGGCTCTTCATAAGGGAATAAACCTCTTCCCTTTCCTCTAAAATCAAACTCCTACCATAAATATCCTTAATTTTCATATTTTAAACTAATTGGACCATTTTTTTAGCCTTGAAAACCAATGATCTTACCATTGGAACATTAGTGATATTCATATTGGGACTCTTATAAGCCAAAGGTCATAACTCCTTAGATTTTGGAAGAGTTAGTTTCAAAGGATTTGATGGTTGATCTTCTACTTTCACATGTTATTTAGGTTCAAGATCAGTTTTATAGGAAGTATTTGTCATTGAGGGCCAAATTATTTTACATGAATCTATGTCTCTGAATTGTGGTATTGGGTGTACAACATAGACTGGTTGATTTCTGGGATCCTTCTTGGTTGTCACTAATATTTTTGGTAACACTGGTGTTGAAGAAGGTAGAGATAAACCTAATTATGTATAGGAATCATTAATTTTCATTGATAGTTTGGTTGATGGTTGGGATGGAAATATATATGGTTATGGGGATGGACACTTAAGGAATAGAAACTGCAAGAGTGGAGGGTGAAGGAGGTGAAGTGGCACTAGGTAGAGTATCAAATGGGTGCATGAAAAGGAGATCGATAGAAAGTGATTGAAAAGGAATGAAAATGGAAATAATTTTAGTAGAGATGGAAGAAAAAATTGGTAATGACATCAAAATAAAAAATCCTAAGGGGGCTATGAAAAGAGGAACCTTACTAGATGACTCACTAGTGAGAGGTGTCTTTGATTTCAATGCTTGTAAGCTTAAGACCTTGGCCTACTATAATTCCTCATCATCCACATACTATATTGGCTCACCTTCTCATGAATTTTTGCCTCCTTAAGTGCCAACATGGGTTGGGTTTGTGGTCTATCCCCTTTTGGTTTCCTCAGATAGCATCTTATTACTATCCCTATTTATGGAGTAATCATATGTTGGGGAAGAGAAGGGGTGAACATGTAGGATGTTAGGTCTATTGAAGATATTATTTCTTATTTATCATAATATTCCAATAAAATGATTCAAATATCTTCCCCTTATGTGTTTTCCTCAACATGAGTCAGCTCTTCTGCTATATCTACTTAACCTTCCTTAGTTTAATAGTTGATGCTTGAACTAGAGGAGTCTATTAATATTCATCTCATGAAGGAGTAGCCATTTCTTATTCCAATTATTATTGTTCATTCCCTCTAGAAAGTGATGCCTCACTTACCAATTGTTATTAATCCTATGGTTGGTCTTGAGACATGAGTGGACCTTGGGGATTTTGTTCCTCTTCCTTTGGTTGTTGATATGGCCTACCACTCTAGAATTTAGAAGAATCCTAGATTTTGACTCACTATGTATGAGAGAGGGTTTTTATTGTATTACTCTCAATAGGTTATCACTCAAGCCTATTGTGATTGATCTTTATTTCACTTCTTTATCATCCTTGGCATTAAAAAATATAAAATCATGATCAAATGGTTCATGTTTATATGAGAGGCCAAGGATGTGGATCTTCTATTAGACTTTCCCATGGGAGTCCCAATTTGTATGGGGGAGAGTGGGAAATGTATATTCTTTCCTAGAATTTCTAGCTTCCCTAAATTTGTTTTTTATGGTTTACTATGTCTTCTAAATAATTATGTCAAATCCATGGAAGGTAGCTTTATTGTTCTTTGTCAACTCCTTGTCAATACCATTCCATATCTAGTAGGCAATCTCCTATTCAACAACATTTTTTGGAACAAAATTAGGAAGCTAAAGAGGATCCAACTTATGACCATCAACCATAATTATAGTGTATTAAAGATAGATCTAGTAGTCTCCCACATTATTGGAAAGCATTCTATAGATGCTAGATGAAATCCTATCCAAAGGTTGACTATGAATGGCCATCCAAAATTGAGGGTAGAGATCCTTTGAAATCTTAGCGATGTTCTTAACATATGAGTATATGTGAACACAAGAGTAATAATTGAAAATTTTATTATTGATAACCTCTCGATTAGGATCCCATAAGACTTTATTATGACTATATACGATTTCCATGATTGTATCTATAATGTAATACATCATGTAGAAGTTTCTTCCATGTGGCCTCTTATCTTTTTGTATAATTTTATCTTGGAGGTGAGTGTTGATTACTTCCCCCAAAGCATATGTTTGCTTTGAGGTAACAAGAAAGTCTAGCATGGGAACCCATTCTAGATTCAAGAAGTGGATGCTTTTGCATGGATGAAAAGTAGATTCAATAGTGCCATGCCAACATAGATGCCCATTCTAAATTGGGTGATGGGAATAGAATTCTTGACATGTTATTTTATAATTAATGTTTCTTTAGGGAGAAACCACCTTGAAAGTGCTCACTCCACATTGTTAAACTTCTTCAAAATTACTATGGTATACAAATTAAACATAACATCTAGGATGGGGAGACTCAAATACCTATTGAATGCATCCCCAAATGTGACAATTGTGTTATTATGGACATAGTAAAGGTAACCACCATCTTCTATTTTTACCTCAAAGAAGAGGCCTTGCATCAATTCTATACATGCCATAACCCCTAATTTAATAGATACATAATGTAGGGAATGTCATTTGAATGTGAGCAGGTCCTTTATCAACTATTTCTCTTCAACCATGATGCCTTCTTCCAATGCAAATAAATTAATGGTATCTATAACTTCCCATAATTATACGTAATTGGAATAGTGTCCATTAAATACAGTTTCATCAAAAACTATTTAAATACTTAGTAGAATCCTTGATAGAGAACCTCGAGGGTGTTGAGGGTCCTTTGTATGACCTAGATGATGAGTCCAAAACTATTTTATGGACATTGATACACTTCAATATTTTGAAAATGGCATGTACTAAACTAAATTATGTGAATTTCAAATCAATATAGTCATAACTAGGGCTTTTGAGATTACAAAAGGCTTAATTTTAATTAAACTCTTGAAAATTGAATGAGATCAACTTAGTTGGGGGATAAATTTTATATCTTTATATATTCATTTCCAATTCATTCACCATTAATCACCAACATCTATGAGCTCATCACATTCATTCAATTGAATTTGACCACCTAGTCATAGTGTACATGTCATGTAGGATGCCTTTTCATTTGGGTGGCATGGTGTTACCTTTCCCCTTTTGCCATTTTTCATTATGTGATCTATTCAAGGGAAGTCAAAATTTGTCTTAGGGCCCAAAACACCCCATAAAGTATAATGTTCTTTAAAAAAATTAATTTTAAAATATTTTATCCTAAAGTCTCCAAAATAATAGTTGTCAAAGACTTAGTGCTCTTTCAAAAGATTGTGCTTTAGATAGAAGTAATCACATAGAAAGTTCATGAAGTGAATCTTTTGAATGAAAGATTATGAAACAAAGAATTTGAAGTGAATGTTGCCAACCAAAATAAACATTTCAAATGAAAGTTTTTGGAACAAAGATTTCTGATGAGAATCCTTCTAAAATAAAGCTTTCAAAAAGAAATTTTTTGAAGAAAATCTTCTGAAACAAAGCTTTTGATTTGAAGGTTAACAAATAAAATAAATCTTCCCAATGAAAGATACCATAACAAATCTTATGAATTAAAGTTATTGAAAAAAATATTCTAATGAGAATTCTTCCAAAGCAAAGCTTCTAAAAATCCAATTTTTTTGAAAATAAACCTTCTAAAGAAAAGTCTCAAAGTGAAAGTTGCCAAAATAAAGCTTCCAAAGACCAAAGTTTCCAAAACAAAGACTTTCTAAATGAAATATTTCAAAAACCAAAGTATTTTAATGAAAATCTTATGGAATAAGATAATCTAAATATATGTCATGGAAATCAATTCTTCCTGACTTTCCATTAATATACTAGTTTGAACAAGTCCTTTAAAATGGAAATAAGTACACCTCAATGTGATTTAATTTTCAAAGCATTGAGTTTCTACAAATGATAATAATAACCATCATAAACACGTAAATAACTAGATAAAATATTCATACTCTTTAAAAAAAATGGTGTCCCCACTTTTCAAATAAAAATATAGGGTGTGGTGTATTGAATACAACACAATGTAGGCAACATTCAATTGCCTAGGGCATTTAGAGTCAACTTGACCACCCCTTCCTTTTTTTTATATTCCACCTTCCCATGTCAAACTACCTATGCCATTGTTACTTATAGCTTAGGGGTAACCTTTTTCCAAGCATAACACTTGTCTTACACATGCAAAAATAATGTCAGTTTGTAGTTAGTCCATTGCTTTTATGTATTCTATTTTTTTTTCATTTTCATTATATTAGTTATTTTTTTAATGTCTTCAAGCAGTTGTTTGTTTCATCTTCCTTAGAATAATTTATTTATTGATTTGTTTTTTTTCCTTTTGAGTATTATGTGTCTAAGGAAAATTATTTTATACTTGAGTCTTTCTTACTACTTGGGTTTGGGTTGTCTACTTTTTGAATTTAGATTGTGTTTTTGTGCCTCCCTTCCCCTCAGTTTTTGTAGGTTTATTACATTATGTTTACACTTAAGTATCAATTTTTTATATCTTATGCTTAAATTGTGAGTATTTATATTCAATCCTACACTTAGTTTATTATATTATCATTACACTTGGGATTTGATTGATCATATATTAAACCTAAGATGATTATATTTAGGTTTAAATTAATTTTTTCCATGCATATGATATGCATTGTTATTATGGTTTCTTTATAACCATGATGCATAACGTCACATGCTAAAAAAATAATTAGGAAAAATGGTCTATCAAGTGATTATGTCATCGGTATTTATTCTTCTTCCCAACATACCTACCGAAACACCACCCAAACATATAGTAACTAAATCACTAATAAATATTAATCCCTGCTAGTTAGAATGTGCATCTCTATACTAATAGATAGCCCAAATCCATATCATCCCCTATGCCAAATCATCATGAATCTATGTTCCATATTCATTTCATGAACTCCATTTTCCATTTTACATAATGGGTAAAATTATTTAGATCAATCACTAATCATAACTACCTTATTAGAGAAAAATCAACCCATCATGCTAAAATATGCCCTTCTAGGGCAAACTCACTAGACTGTGTCATTTGCTCTTTTCAAGGGCCCTTTCAATGATATTATTTTCCACCCCTCTCTTGAGGGGGCATCTAGGACTCATCCAACTACCTTCTAGGAAATTAACATGTGATTATTAGCTCTAAAAACCTATAGTTGTCAACATGTCACTTTATGAGCATTAAAATTTTGAACATAATGAATTTTTAATTCTTTGAGAAGATGATATTATGTTTGTGTCTCAAAAAAAAATTAAAATAGGGTAAAAAGTTAGACATTCTGTTTCGGCCACTTCTAATTCTAAATGGACTTCAAACTGATTTCTACCTAATTATGCAAATTAGGCCTAGAAGTCTTTGAACATCCCAAATTTATTCACACATTAGATGTAAGATACTATAATTGAATAAAGGAATTATTATTTGGGGTATTACCCTATAAACAATGATAACATCTTATGAATTCATCCCCAATTATCTTGTGACCTACCAAACTAACATTTTTGACCAATTAAGTGGGGCACTTAATTTTGAAATGGCCAAAATACTAAGCATAAATAATTAACAAATTAAATCAAATTAAGTGATTAATTAAAAATTACATGTTCAATCATTTAATATTTAATTTAGAAAAATAAGAATTCAACAAATATATAAGAAAATGAGGTCATAATGATGTCATCTTGTTCAAAGTCAACAATTACAAAATTTTAACACAAATGCCATAAATATCAAAAATGTTGAACCATGCCTTCATAAATGCATAATTAAAGCCATCACTAATTCCATTTGGACCCCCAAAAATAACCCTATCCTAACTATACTTTGGTTAAAGATAATTAAAAACCTATAAATAGAATTTTCATTACCATTCTTAATGAAGATTTTGAGTTCAAACAAATAATGTCAAATTCTTACTAGGAAGCTTCTTTGACAACATAAACTAAGAGACAAATTTTAAGGGTATAAGTAGAGGTGATTCTAACAAATAATTGACATAAATTAAATACCATTTTTTCACCATACCAAGCACAAGCCACTCTCATGACAACAAGAAATTTGAATTATCAAAGAAGGTAAAAGTTTTTTATTTTATCTTCTCATTGATTTTATTTTGTTTGTTACTTGTTCACCCTAGTAAGGTGTAGAACGTTATTTGTCATTGATTGTTCAGTTTATCCACTAACAAGAGAAACTAACATCATATTTTCAATCTTACATTACAAAACTAAAGTAAATTTTGTAATACCTTATGAGGAGGTTATGGTAAGTGTATAAATTGTCTCCTTGGTTGAGTTGAGAGAACAAGCCAATTGGTTAGTTGTGATATTGTGTTGAATATTATTTTTTCATTTTTTTCATGGTAATAAGGGTTGATGCATCTATAACCCTTTTATTAAATTAAAAACACAATTATAACAAGACCAAACCCAACCAAGTTTGGAAAAAACCCAATTGGGAACAAGTTTTTGAACATTGATTGAATCCAGAAAAAACAAAAATGTTGAAAAATAAAGGCCCATAACAACCATGACATAATTTGAATAGAAACCAAACAAAAAACACACCATATGAAAACTCAACCATGAACAAATCAAACCTAATAGAAACCCACCATTATACCCTCATAGAGACCAATCCAAGATATCATGAATGCTACCAAAACCTACCATAACTAAGTCACCACTACTAACTAATATGTCTAAACTCTATTCAATGAGGGTCTCCAAATTTCCATCCACCTCCACTTCCTTAAAAAATATAGTTGATTGTACTAATTTACACTGATGACCACCTTGCCACCATATCCACCCCATTTTACATGCACTCTTTTCCACCATATGACTACCTAGATTTGGGGAGTGAAATGCAGCCACCATATAATCCCTCATAGCACTAGACACTAAAACACCATCGTATAACCTTCTATACTTTCTTGTTTAGCCACCACCTAAGGATAAAACTCAGAGTTTGACACACTAACTATATTCCCCATCAACCTAGCTACAAAACCCACTTTACTCAATCATTGGATTTCAAAATCCACTACTAACAAAGCCAAACATGATTTTTAGCCCTGAACATCCAACACTAACACAAACCCCCCAATAGGATATGGATATTAAATTAATAATTGAATCCATTCCATAGAAGTTCATGCCATCATATACCACTCCTCAAGCTCCCAAAATATGGATAGAGGCATGAATCATAAGTGTTCATTACTTAAAAACATCAAGGATAGAGGAAAATTCCTATAAAAATCCTTTACCACTCTTTCCAACCCCACCCATAACCAAGGTCACACCAATCTCTCTTAAATATCTCAAAAATGTTATTTATTATTGAAGGCCAATAATAGATTTCTAATGAATATGTAATCCATTTCTAAAATAAAATTCACTCATAATGACATATCTAAATACACCATGTTAATAATATCTTATAACTACCTCCCACACCACCCTTGATTGTATGAGGAAGACTTTATTCAATTAAGAATCCATCACCCTCTCTTCAAATTTCATATTCCATTTGGTGGTTATCAACTCAGTAAATGAGTGTTCAAGACAAGCTATAACATCTCCTCCACCTCTCTAATGACCACCTAATCATCTCATCACACACAAACTACCACACACATATCATCCTCCAATTATAAACACACTGTATCATGACACTATGTGATGAATAATGCCATCCCCATTAATTCTTAAGTATCCTTAATTCATGTGATTCATACCATTGTAATTAAATGACTTGAAATGCCATCCCTCTCCTAACACATACCTTAAATGAGACATGACCCCAAATTTAAATATTTAATTTAAATTTTAAACTAATATCTCCTCATGGTTATCATTGGTCCATGTCTCCCACATTTTATCCATAAATGACTCATCCAATTGATTTATACCCTTATTGTCTAGGAATTATATAACATCATTCACCTCTCTAAAATAATAAGATTCCTTTTAATCAAAGAGATTAAATAATATCCAATCATTAAAACAAAATGTTCTCAATATTCTATTATCCTAGCTTCCATTTTCATAGTGCATAGATCATTATCATTGAGTCCCCCTTGATAACCAACTTCTCAATTTTATAATGGACTGTTAAGCCTAGTATAAGAAAAAGAAAATGTTATTTTACCTCACTATTAGTCCCATCCATAAGCTTGATAGAGGCCACTCTGATTAGGGGACCTATATAATATATAATTAAAACCTATCCCTTGAGGCCCCTCTATTCCTTCTTTCCACCCAATCAAAATTTAATTTCAACTTCCCTGGTAGTGGAGGACAACATTATAAATTATTAAACCACTTATGGGCCTTAACATGACTAACTGACCCAATAACATGAAATATTACATTAATATTATCATCATTCAATTTTGATATAAATTTTGGATTAATTAAAAACTTGGAACCTATAGTGGTTGGAGGGTTGGACCCATAGTTCATCTTATTCATTATAATAATTTTAAGTTATTGATCCCTAATTTTGTGGCATAAGTAATCAAATGATCAAAAAATATTAAACATAATATAATCATGTAGTGGGACAAACAATATTTTATTGATTATATCTTTTAATTCATTATTTTCCATTTTAATTATCATCTTAGATAACATGGTATTTTCATGGACATGTACATCCTTAACCTATGGTAGGTCTAAGGATATGTGTGTAAGAATTATGGCTTACATACCTCTTATATTATCTTGTTGTATTTCTCTATGTTATTGTTCACAAGTTTGACCTTGCAGGTCAAATTGTCACCCCTATCATTCAAAACTTTTCATACCATGCCTTTTTTATCTTGTGAGTCAGTATTTGGTCCTAAAAAGTCCTTGAAGAATTCATGGTTAATAGGTCTTAAGTTTGTATAGGTGATTTATGGTATTTTATTTCACTTATGTTGTTCTTTATAGGAAAGTGTTGATGTTGATTAGAGTAGTGAAAGGAACAAGTTTTTCAAGAAACTTGATGAAGCAAAATTTAAAAAATCTAAAGGAATTGGTCTTTCAAGAAAAATTATGAAGGAATTCCTTCGAGATATAATTTTGAGCCAGTGGTCTAATTTGTTCAAAATACAATGGTCCTTTTTTTTCAAATTTTAATGGTCCATTTTTTAAAAATTTAAGGGATGTTTCAAACAAGCTAAAACAATCAAGTCCATAGTAAAATTATTTGTAGAAATAGAAGAAAATAAAAAATCCAAAGGGTCCTTTGAAAAATTTCTAAAGGTTTTTTTCTAAAGGCAAAGGAAATTTTCAAATGCTGAAGGGACCATTTGAAATAATTTTGAAGAGTTCTTTGCAAGAAATCCAAAAGGCACTTCTCAAGAAAAATGGTCCTTTTTCCTTTGAAAAAGCCCATTTTAAATTTTTTGAAGGGTTTTTTCAAAAATCTTGAAGGTCAATTTTAAAAGTTCCAAGGACCTTTTCAAAAGTTTTGAGGACATTTTCAAATTTTTCAAGGACCATTTCAAAAAAAATTTAAGGGTCACTTTCTATTTGAAAAAGTCCATTTCACAATATCTGAAGGGTATTTTTCTTTTGGAAAAGAATCATTTCAAGGTTCCCAAGGGTCATCTTCAAGAAGTTTGAAGGGTTCTTTCCTTTTAGGAGGGTGCATTTCAAAAGGGAAAAGGCACTTAACATATTTTTGAAGGATTTACTTTGGTAGAAAAGGCCAAAGGAAATTATTTTGGAAAAAAATTTGAAGGCCAAAGAATTCAAAATAGATACTTTTAGAAAAAAGATCTAAACAATTCCTGTAGGACAAAACTCTGAAAGAAATAGATATAAGAAATAGTCTAAAGAGGAAACCCTAAAGCAAAAGTCTGAGACATAATTTCCTTTAGACAAATTATTTGTGGGAATGTGATTTTCAAAAATTCCAAAGACATGAATTCCTTTGGATAAATTATTTAAAGGAAAAGTCCGTAAGCAAAAGCTCGAAGAAACAAACCACTAACAAGAAGTCCGAATGAAGTGTCCTTGGGTGAAAGTGTTGAAACAAAGACTCTAAAAGAAATATATGGAAACAAAAAGCCAAAAAAGAATTGTTTCAACAAATAACCCAAAGGAATACATGCCAAAATAAAATTCTTTAAGACCAATTCCCATGGAAAAGTGACCAAATGAAGAGCTTGAGAACAAAAGGCTAAGGAATTACAAGGAGCTAACCTAGAGTTTCAAATGCTAAATATATGATCTTAACATGAAATTTCATGCATGATTTAGTTTTAAAACCTCATTTTCATGTAAATGGAGGCCATTTTGAGTTGATTGGTATTGAGTTTGAGTTGAATTCTATCAAAGTGTCACATCTATTCTAATTTATCTTGTTAATTGAAGGTTTTCAACACTTTCAATTTGTTCAAACTAAAGTTATTCCCATAAGGATTGGTGTAGCATATTCTCATGTAGGATAGAGTTAATTTAAGTTCAATAGATAAGGTTTATCATGCATTTTCCTTATTTTCCATGCAAAGAAAGACTTTCTTTTGTTTCAATTCAACTTCCAAACATATCAAGTGGAGTTTCTCTTTGAAGATTTGGCATAGCTTTCCATGCATGAAACAAATTAGTCCAAGATGGGCCCACCATCCTTTCCAAATGCCAAAGAGATTTTTCATGTAAGACAAAAGACAAAAATATATTATTTGAAGGCTTGGTTATCTTTTTATAGTTGAAGTTGGACTTGTGTGATGTGAGAGTTGACATCCTCTTCTATTTTTAGCACCAATCTTTTGGTTGTTATATGCTTTTACTATATAAGTTGGATTTTTAACCTTGAAATGGATCCCTCTTTTGGAAAGACCAAACTCTACCAAAATTTGTGTTTTGTAACATTTTTAGATAAATAGAAGGATTATTTTTAGATTCTAGGGTGTTGGTATAGTCTATTTATGTTAGTGATTTGCATATGTGATATAATTTTATTCCTTGTCAATTCCTGATTCTTACCTAGTTACTAGTTGATCAGATTATGAAGCTCATGTTCTATGTTTTATGATTTTTGGCTGAAGTTATAGTGGATATAAGTGGTTGGATAGTTCCTTGAATTAGGCCTATTCCATCATTTGACTCAAGCTTTGATCACCAGATAGAACCATTTCATGAAATACTGATGCATAAAGGTCAATTGGAGTTGAAAGATTAGTCTTTTTCTTATCTAATCAATGTTTTTAGAATCTCAAATTGATTGGATGAACCAAAATATAGGTGTATCACCATCATTAAATAGGATTTTCATTTAATTTTATTTCTTACCTTTTCCCTCTTCCCTTTTCTCAATAGTTTGTATCATAGAATAGGGATCCTAATTGATACACCAGAGGTAGCTAGCCCTTATAATCTAGAGATTCAATCCACTAATTAGGTGACCCACAACCTAGGATTGTTTCCATATTTTAGCAGACTATGAAGGCCTAAAACTATCTTTAAAAGGGTGTGAGTTTGATTGACAATAGTTTTTCGTATGCCTAGTCGGATCCTCTTACTCCTTGGCATAGCTAAAATTTGTAGATGATGAAAATCATTTGTAATAGAGGAGAATATCCATATTCATCACAAGTTAAAGGTTCTTTAGGTTGCAAAGTTCATAGCATCATTCTGGAAATTATTTCATGCCAAAGGTTAACACAAGGTCAGCTAGAAAAGGTATTCCTTTTAAATTCATTGATTTGTCTTCTACATCATATAAAAGGTCAAGGTTGAGTAGGAGAAACCCATATCCTCAAAAATAATATTTGTCTCTTGGTTATCCTACTGTTCTAATCACTACAACCTCCACTATCCAAATGGCTATTAGGAATTAGGTGTTTTCTCCATTCAATAGAGGTAGCCCACTAAATTTATCCCAATTTAATGACATTAAAATGTCTACCCTCAAGATAATCCCATTATTATTAGGAGAAAATTAAACAATCCCTATTGAGCATATCCAAGAAGTAGATAATCTATATTTAGTCCATAATGTTGTTGAGGATAATGTTGCTATTAAATTTCTTGATTAATCCTTTAAAGGAGAAGCATTTCAATGGTATATAAACCTACCAATAAACTCCATTTCTATCTAGGATGAATTTGGTGTAGTTGTAGTCAAGCAATTTGAAGATAAATCTGATCACCTCTCTTTGGTTAAATAGTTCACTATCATAATGAGAGCTCCTCATGAGTTCATGTTTGATTTTAATCTCAAATTCCAAAAGACATGGACTAGGATACCTATGTTGATTAGTCCATCCCATAAATATGCATTCTTATACTATTTAAAAGCCCTTAACTCTAACATTAGTGTGATTATATATTCAATGGGTGGTACTACCTTACGAGATGCTTATGAGGTTGCAATAAGGCTAGAGAATAGTTTGATACAAGATGGTAAGCATTCTCTAAGGCATACAAGGCCTATATTCCTATAATTGAATTTTTTACTAGCAACTCAAGTTTTTCAAATTCCTCAAATTTCATCTTTAGCTCTTATTCCATCACCTCAAGCTCAAATTGTAACCCCTACTAGTCAAGCTAGTGAGATAGGAGAGTTGAAAAGCTTGTTGTAATCCTTTGGAAATGAAATAGTTAAACTCAAGAGGCAATAATTTAAATATATTAGGGCTTAACAACAACAAAATTAGACCACCTATCAGCCCTTCATAAATCAAAGGCCTCCTTATCAAGGTTTCAAAGAGAACATACCACCTTACCAAGCACAAAGAGCCATAACTCTAGCTAAGTCATATGTTTCCCTTGATCCTAATGATCCTTCCATTTAAAATTCCATTATTCCCACCCCACTTCAATGTAAATTTATTTATGATTCAAGTTAGCAATCCCCAAATCTTAATGATGCACAAAACCAAGCCTTGGTATCACAGAACATCACTGTGCCACAAATGACACAAGAAGATTTTTCTTTTCTAGGAGGTAAGTACCAAGATATAAATTTTGAATCACAAGGAGAGACTCAATAAGTTTAAGGGAAGTTTGATTCCATTAATGTAAATAGGCAAGTGGATGATCATGTTGCTTTTACTCAGGGTGTTGAAACTAACTATACGAGTGGTTAAGTTACATATGTAACTAGAGATAAAATAAGAGCCATTGATGAGGTTCAAGAGGTGAAAATTATTCAAGTAATCATAATTTTATTTCTAAGATTACAAAAGAACAAATTTCTACACCTAAAACTCAAAAAAATCAGAATATAGAGGTTAGTAAAGTTCATCAAATACCTCTAGTTCATGAGCACTTAATGCTTCAGAAAGTGAAATCAAAGGTTGGTGAATCTTAGTTTAGTATAGTGGATCAGATAAAGAATTATAATATTAGTATTATCATGTGGTATTATCTTTCCATCCCAAGATAAAAAGATATGCTCATTCGAGAGCTTTCAGCTTTTAAATTATCTCAAAAACTAGTTGAAAAAGAAGGTGTTATCTTAACTAATTTGGATCAGCTAACTAAGAAACAATTACATCAAGTAAATAAGAAGGTAAAGGTGGAAAACTATGAGTTAAAATCAAATAAAACTCCTCTTTTCAACCTTTCCTTAATAGTAGGTGATACTTTGGTTCATAATTGTATGGTGGATAGTGCAGCTAGTAGTACAGTCATGCCTAAATAGATTGTAGACAACCTCAACCTTGTTTATGAGACAAAAACTAAGGGGATATTAAAATTTTATGGGTCACCAAAAATATGGTAGGAATCATCAAAGATCTAAAATATACATTACATGTTTATCCCAATGTTACTATTCAATAGGATGTTGTTATGGTAGACTTGCCTCCTTACTTTGTTATGTGCTTTTCAATGGACTTCACCTCAAACATTGGGAGATATTTATCACATGATTGGAGTTATTTGATGTTCATAACTAGGTATGGTACTAAGGTAACAATTCATTATGAACCTATTTCATGTTTCCATATGGAGCCATATATGCCAAGTATTGTGAACACTAACTGTATCATCTTAGATGATGTACTAGAAACTAGTGGAGTATAGAATGGATCACCTTTGGATGGAGTTCAATATTTGTTTATTTATGAGTGGGATTCAAATTTTCATAATTATGATCCTTATAAGATGATTGATTAAGAATGACTTGGTGTGTATTACCTTCATGAGAATGATGTACCAATTCCATCCATGGTTAAAGATGATGAATCTAGTGAAGGTTTATTACAATTTTACTTTTATGGATCAAGGAATAAACATGCTACCAAGGCCCATAGAAAATCTCCAGTTTCAAATACCATAATGCATTACAACTTGCAAACATGGATGGTGAAGAGCTTCCAATCCCAATCAATGGGATACATCTAAAACATTTATATTGAACAGCTAGATTCCTTGTTTGTTTATTTTCTTCCAAGTGTTGTTCAAGCACATTAATTTAATTTTGTTTTATCCCAAATAAGTGCTTGTTTGCATATTTGTTTTTTTAGTTTTCTTTCCTATTTTGTGTGTTTCCCTTCTTATTTTTGAGGATGAAGGTTATCTCATGCTAGGTTAAAAGATAATTTGAGTCATGGATTAAATTCGTCATTACTTTGTGAGTTTAGGAGTCATGTAAATGGTCTAGTTCTCAAGCATAGCAGGCATGCTTCCTAGTCGAGTGGATTAAATGTTGATAATTTTGACCCTACAGGTCAAATTGTCACCCCTACCATTAAAAACATTGCATACCATGCCTTTTTATCTTATGAGTCAGTATTTGGTCCTGAAAAGTCCTTGAAGAATCCATGGTTAATAGGTCTTAAGGTTGTTTAGGTGATTTAGGATCTTTTTTTTCACTTGTCTTGTTCTTTGTAGGAAAGTGTTGATGTTGATTAGAGTAATGAAAGGAGCAAGTTTTTTAAGAAACCTGATGAAGCAAAATTCAAAAAATCCAAAGGAATTGGTATTTTTGAGAAAAATTCCAAAAGAATTCCTTTGGTATAAAATTCCAAGCCAATTGTCTAATTTTTTCAAAAGCCAATGGTCCTTTTTTTCAAAGTTCAATGGTCCATTTTTAAAAAAATGAATGGAATTTTCAAACAAATTAAAAGCATCAAGTTCATGGGAGAATTGTTCACAAAAATTGAAGAAAACAAAAACTTTGAAGGGTCCTTTAGAAAATTTATAATTTTTTTTCTAAAGGCAAAAGACATTTTAAAATGCCAAAGGGACCATTTGCAAAAATTCTACAGGGTTATTTGCAAGAAATCTAAAAGGCACTTCTCATCAAAAAGGGTTTTTTCCTTTAGAAAAGCCCATTTCAAAATTTCCAAAGGTTTTTCTCAAAAATCTTGAAGGTTAATTTAAATAGTTCTGAAGGAATTTTTCAAAAGTTTTGAGGACCTTTTCAAAAGTTTTGAGGTCCTTTTCAACTTTTTTGAGGACACTTTCAACTTTTTCAAAGACCATTTCACAAAATTCTAAGGGTCACTTTCTCTCCGTAAAAGTCCATTTCAAAAAGTTTGAAGGGTATTTTCCTTTTAGAAAGGAATCATTTCAAGGTTTTTGAGGGTCATATTCAAGAAGTTCAAAGGGTTATTTCCTTTTGGGAGGGTGCATTTCAAAAGGGAAAAGGCACTTAATAGATTTCCAAAGGATTTCTTTTAGGAGAAAAGGCCAAAGGAAATTGTTTGGGCAAAAAGTCTGAAGTCCAAAAAATCTGAAACAATTCCTTTGAGAAAAAAGCCTGAAATAATTCTTGTAAGACAAATCTCCAAAATAAATAGATAGAATAAAGAGTCTAAAAAGGAAAGCTCAAAGGAAAAATCTGAAGACATAAATTCCTTCAAATACATTATCTATGAGAAAGTGACTTTCAAGAAATTTGAAGACATAAATTCCTTCAAACAAATTGTCTGAAGGAAATGTCCATAAGCAAAATCCCAAAGAAATAAGCCACTGACAAGAAGTCTTAATGAAGTGTCAATGGGAGAAAGTGCCAAAATAAATACTCTAAAAGAAATAGACATAAACAAAAGGCCAAAGAGAATTGTTCAAAGAAATAATCCAAAGGAATACATGCTGAAAGAAAAGTCCCAAAGACCAATTCCTATAGAAAAGTGACCAAATGAAGAACCTAAGAACAAACAGCTAAAGAGTTACAAGGAGATAACATGGAGTTTCAAATGCTGCATATCTAATCTTAACATGAAATTTCATTCATGCTTCAATTTTCAAAGCCCCTTTTCATGCAAATGGAGGCCATTTGGAGTTGATTGGTCTTGAGTTTGAGTTGAATTTCATCAAAGTGTCACATCTATTCTAATTTATCTTTTTAATTGAAGGTTTTCAACACTTACAATTTGTTTAAACTAAATTTCTTCACCTAAGTATTGGCATAGCATCTTATCATGCAAGATGGAGTTACTTAGAGTTGACCACACAAGGCTTATCATGAATTTTCCCTATTTTCCATGTAAAGGAATTTATTTTACTTCAACTCAACATCCAAACACATCAAGTGGAGTTTATCTTTGAAGATTTGGCATAGATTTCCATTCATGGAGCATATTAGTCTAATATGGGCCCACTGTTCTTTTCAAATGCCAAGGAGTTTTTTCATGCAATATAGAAGACAAAAAGATATTACTTGAAGGCTTGGTTATCTTTTGGTAGTTGAAGTTGGACTTATGTGATGTGAGAGTTGATATCCTCTTCTATTTTTAGCACTAATCCCTTGGCTATTATATGCTTTTACTATATAAGTTGGCTTTTTAGCCTTGAAATGGATGCCTCTTTTGGCAAGACCAAACTCTATCAAAATTTGAGTGTTGTAACCTTTTTAGATAAATACAAGGACTATTTTTAGAGTCTATGGTGCTATTATAGTGTATTTATTTCAATGATTTGTATATGTGATAGAATTTTCTTCTTTGTCAAGTCTTGATTCTTACCTAGTTACTAGTTGATCAGATTATGCAGGTCATGTTCTATGCTTGATGTCTTTTGGCTGAATTTACAATGGATATAAATGGATAGATAATGCCTTGAATAAGGCATATTCCATCATTTGCCTTAATCTTTGATCCCCAAATATAACCTTTTCATGAAATATTAATGCATAGGGGTTAATTAGAGTTGAAATTTTAGTCTTTTTCTTATCTAATTAGTGTTGTTAGAAGCTCAAATTGAGTGGATGAACCAAAATATAGGTGTATCACCATCATTAGATCGGATTTTCCATCAATTTTCTTTCTTACTTTTTCCCTCTTCCCTTTTCCCTGTATTTTGTAGTGTAGAGTGGGGATCCTAATTGATACACCAAAGGGAGCTAGCCCTTAAAATCTAGAGATTGAATCAACTGATTAAGCCACCCATAGCCTAAGATTGCTTCCATGTTTTAGCAAACTGTGAAGGCCTAAAACTACCTTCACAAGGGTGTGAGTCTAATTGATAATAGTTTTTAGTAAGATTAGACTATAAATTAACCATTGCTAAGTATAATATATATGAGGTAGTGGATAGTATGTGAAGATCATATTACAAATTCTAATCTGATTAAATTATTATTTAGGTTTCCCCCTTTAAAGTGGATTAGTTATATTTATCAAGAATTATGATTTTATATCAATTATTATTGTGGATCTATTGTCTCTGACCTCATTTTTGTGATATATTATTCTACTATGTAAACACCTAAGTAATTTTATTACAAGTGCTATTAAATATCTGATTAGGGCAAGTTTTTATGGCAATAAGTTTTTTAGATCTAGTGTTGTGCATCTCCTACAAGTAAAAGGATTGAAAAAAAAAACTTAGAATCAAGAAAAAAAACTAATTTTTAAATCACTTTAGTATTATTTGAAGTGTTTAAAAAGAGTTTAGAATAATTTTATCCTTGTGTAAATTAGCAGTTAGTGGATTTATCTATGTGAGATAATTTTAATAGTATATTCTATTGATACAATTTTTAATAGTCTAAAACCCTCTTAGAGTTCATGTATGGGTGGTCTTAACACTTTAAGACATGGGAAAGGGAAATAAAATCCTAAAACTCCTCATAAGGATGACATGGATCCTAGAACTTATGATTCACGTATTTCAAAGGTGGTTCAACAACTTTAGTCAGAGTTATATGGCGTAGTATATAAATATGATCTCTATGTGGTTAATATGACCATCACATGGATGAAAGGTGACATAAATGGATTGGATGATTAGTTTTAGTAAATAACTAGGTAATTGTCTAAATTTTTAGATCAATCTTTGAAAAATAACTGTCCACTACTCTAGTTTAGATCTCCTCCAAAAAATCACACCAATCTTGGTCTAAATATGATGTTTTCAAAAGTATACTTATGCAAGTTTGATGGTAATGATCCACTAACATGGATCACTCAAATTTAAAATTTATTCAATCTAAGTCAAAGTACATGTTCATAAAAGGTGGCCATGGACTCTCTATATCTAAAAACTAATAAGTTATTTTTGTATCGATGGTTATGTGCTCAAAATAATTATAATGGTCCCTTGGTTTCATGATATATATTTTATGAGGATATGTATGTTGGGATAAATAACGAAAGCACACAATTGATTACCAAACAACTTAACATGCAGAAATTAACCAGAATACACAAGTAACTAGAATTCAAAAATAACACATGATATGAGAGACAATACACAACTTGTATTAAAACTCTTTCAGAAGGAAATAAAACAAAGAAGGCTGCCACAGTTCTTCTTCCTTACACACCTCTAGGGCTCCCACACCTCTAGGGCATAAACATTAAATCTTCCCTCAAATCTCTCTCTCCTAGGTCCCAACACCCAACTCAAACACAAAGTTGGTGTTCACCTTACACCTATGCTCCATGCACTCCACAAGTGCTCCAAGCACTCCACAAGTACACAAATGTACTCCAAGTAGATCTCCCTTGAACCTGTAACAACCTACACCTCAACAAACCTTACTTATGGAAGGATCTTCCTTGCCTTCCTCTTTGCTCACTATCTGAGTACACACTGTACTCCAAGTAGATCCCACCTGATTCTACTCCCTGTTGTGTTGTTGTCCTATCTAATCTTACACACCTAAAAATCAATTTAGTCCTGCACACCTGTGAACCTTGACCTTGCACACACATACACCTATAAATCAATGATCTTACTTACCATGTAGATCTCCTAAAGTAGCCATGCTCACCTGATGACCAAGATCATACACTACTGAAGAATCCTGTTGACTCTCCAATCTGGCACCCACACTTGGTACTGTGGCACTAGGAGGAACACACCATTGCTCTCTTCTCTCTAAAGGAGATTATTTGCTCTCTTACTCTCTAGCACACATTTACAATATAACTAATGAGTCTCTTAAATAGATCTCATACAAACAATAATTAGACATCCAATTACAATAATTAGATCCACAGCTTCTAGTCCAAATTTGGCTCTTGACATGCAAACACTTGGTTCGTTAGCTAACTGCCTATAAAATACTTGTAGCTTGAACCACACAGGTGACCAATGTCGGTCCTTATCTACTTGGGGGGTGCCAACATTGGCTGAATTCTGATCGATGTCTATTGCCTTCCTGTCTCCTCCCTGTCGATGTCAATTGGTCTGACCGATGCCGGTGACAGTAACACTCAGCAACCTTCCTGAAACCTCCTCCTCTATTTGCATTAGTGAAGCTTTTAGCTCCACAACCTAACAATCTCCCACTTAGAGATAAATAGCTGCATTGTACCTGTACCTATACCCTGTCTAATCTATTTCTTGGCTTGTATCCCTCTTCAAGCTCAACCTTGAAGACAACCCACCACACAACCTGTGGTGCGGCTCCTGTCATCCGAGTACCCTGCCACATCTGAACCTACAAACCCATGTAGTGAAGTTCTAACCCTGCATAACATAAATCCCTACTACTGGTCCCTCTCAAATCCCTGAGAACCCACTTCTTTGAATTGGCTCCTAACTCTCTGACAACACCCACTACTTGGGCAAACTCAGATCTATACCAAACCTCATGTGATTTTGGGCACTGAACTGTCCAACCCTTTGTGTGCTCTGGCTCTGCATCTTGTGTAATGAACCTTGCCAACACCTAATTCACATCAGCTCCCACTGGAGACAAAATCAACTTGTGATCTCCCATGTCTCCCATGCCAAAGAATTTTGTTGATCCAAATTCTTCATAGCAAACCACTAAACTAATCTTACCCTTAGCTCAACAAAACCTTGTATGTATGAACCTACTAGCAAACATACCATCCACATACAGTAATAGGATAATGTCATGACCATCATCCCCCTGGTAAGACAAACCATAGTAGTTACCCTAACATTGACTAAAGTCATGCTTTGTCATCCACCTGTCAAACCCTGTACCACTGTCTTGCAGCTTCCTCAAGACCATATGACCTAGTCTTATGTCTCACGTGTTCGTTCTCTCTATTCTTCAACTAAGGTATCCATTCATCTTTATGCTTTCATACCTACTAGAAACCCTACCAAATCTCTTGTTTGGTTCTACATCATATTCTTGCCACGTTCCCACTATTTCTTGGATCCTTCCTGCTCTGTAGTCAGCAACTAGTATAAAGAAGAGGAACAACAAATTTAAGGCTTACTTACCACCTTCAGTCCTCCATATGGGCATTTGAGACTCCTTGATAGCTTGCTATCCACCCAAAATCTGTTACAATGACTGACCTCAGTCACCACATAGTCTGCATCTGACTGACGTCAGTTCCTATGCCTATCCTGACTACCAACCCTGTCGATGTCAGTGTCTTCCTGCTATCGACGTTGGTCCTCCTAACCGACGTTAGTCTTACCTACTATTAACATCAGTTTTCCTACCAATGCTGGTACCTGTGTTCACCTGTGAGTGATGACTTTTTACCCGCGAGCTCCTTTGAATCAAAACCCATGTCCAAACTACCCTGCTCAGAAGTATCTAGCCCCATCCATTGGTCTCTATCTGCTATCTCCTCCATAAACACCAAGGCTTTCCAGTTCTTAAGCCTATCAAATATATCTATCTTCTACTTAAGAACATGCATCTCCTTCTTGCTCATGTGGCCAAGCCTACAAAGCCACGTCTCTACAACAGAAGAAGAATTAGTAATATAAACAAGTAGATAAAAAGTACCTATTTTCTTACCACTAGCTAATTCAAGTGCATCCACTGTGAGAGTTCTTGTGCATCTCTCATCACCCAACCTTTCTAAAGAAATTAGGCACATATCCAAACCTGGGACCTGCATGACCTACTTCAACACCCATGTGTTGACCACCTGCAATTTTAGCTTCACTTCCCCTTTGCCAATTCTTTGGCAAGGCTCACCAGCTTCTCTCCCTAGGGCTGCATGGAAAGAGGCAACATAATCTATTATCCAAGATTCAACTTTATCCAAGAAATCTCCCAAAGCATCTTATGCCATAACACCTATAACGTTTGCATCTTCAGTTCCTTCATGCTGATCTGCTACTAACCAACAATATTCTTTTACCTGCTCTTTCTTTCCATAGGACCATAAGTGATCATCTATACTTTTCAACTCCTCCATTCTTAGCTTACTTTCATCTGCCATTGCTCTACTCCCACTCAATCAAAAACCCCTGAGAATGACCTGTAACCAAACACAAACCTACTTCTTACAACCTTGGCTCTGATACCACGTGTTGGGATAAATAACAGAAGCACACAATTGATTACCAAGAAAATTAACATGCAAAAATTAACCAGAATACACAAGTAACTAGAATTCAAAAATAACAAATGATATGAGAGACAATACACAACTTGTATTAAAACTCTTTTAGAAAGAAATACAACAAAGAAGGCTGCCACAATTCTTCTTCCTTACACACCTCTAGGGCTCCCACACCTCTAGGGCATAAACAGTAAATCTTCCCTCAAAGCTCTCTCTCCTAGGTCCCAACACCCAACTCAAACACAAAGTTGGTGTTCACCTTACACTTTTTCTCCACACACTCCACAAGTGCTCCACACACTCCATAAGTACACAAATGTACTCCAAGTAGATCTCCCCTGAACATGGAACAACCTGCACCTCAACAGACCTTACTTATGGAAGGATCTTCCTTGCCTTCCTCTTTGCTCACTATCTGAGTACACACTGTACTCTAAGTAGATCCCACCTAATTTTGCTCCCTATTGTGTTGCTATCCTATCTGATCTTGCACACCTACAAATCAATTTGGTTCTACACACCTGTGAACCTTGACCTTGCACACACATACACCTACAAATTAATGATCTTACTTACCATGTAGATCTCCTAAAGTAGCCATGCTCACCTGATGACCAAGATCATACAGTCCTGAAGAATCCTGCTGAATCTCCAATCCAACACCCACACTTGGTACTGTGGCACTAGGAGGAACACACCATTGCTCTCTTCTCTTTGAAGGAGCTTATTTGCTCTCTTACTCTCTAGCACATGTTTACAATACAACCAATGAGTCTCTTAAATATATCTCATGCAAACAATAACTAGACATCCAATTACAATAATTAGATCCATAGCTTCTAGTCTAAATTTGGCTCTTGACATGCAAACACTTGGTTCATTAGCTAATTGCTCGTAAAACACTCGCAGCTCGAACCACACAGGTGACTGACATCGGTCCCTGTCTACCTGGGGGTGCCGATGCCGGCTGGCTTCTAATCGACGTCGGTTGCCTTCATGTCTCCTCCTTGCCAACGTCGGTTGGCCTGACTGACGCTGGTGACAGTAACACTCAGCAATCTTCCTGAAACCTCCTCCTTTGTTTGCATCAGTGAAGCTTTTAGCTCCACAACCTAACAATGTAGTTGTAGTATCATAATAATGTATTAGGAAACTTATTTAGCTAGCTAGATAAACTATACCAAACATGGATTGTAAATGTTTATATTAATTAATTTTATTATTTCTCCTTCTATGTGGTATACATGACTAAATAAAATTTTACTTCCTTATTTTTTAGTGGCCTCAAAGATAGTATCAAATTAGAGGTTCACATGTTTAATACTAGTTCAATAGCTAAAGCCATCCCAAAGGCATGCCTAGTAGAATAAATAGATATCATCAAACTAAGATATTTCACTAAAGTTTTTGAATTCACTTTCCCAACACCATCATTTCCTCAGCCTAATAGATTAACCTCTTAAAAAATTAAGGATAATCATGAAAAATGTGTGTGTTTAAGTTGTGATATAAAATGGACCAAAGGACATTACTATATTGAAAATAAGTTATTTACATTAAAGGTGCCAATGATGAGGCCTCAGGTGCAGGTTTGGATGAACCCAAGGATGAATCTAATTATTCTCAACCTATTACTTCATGTCATGATATTTAATATATTAGTACTCCTCAAAATATTAAGGTGTTGGGTTTCTTTAAGAAACAAAACGTGATTATGTTGATTGACTCTAGGAGTACACACAACTTCATCAATAATAAGTTGAATACTCATTTGAACTATTTCATTTATCCATATATAGAATTTCAAGTCATGATTACAGATGGTGGTACCATCAACTATTATATAAAATTCCATAATATTAAGATTTATATGGGAGACTACCTATTATATTATCTTACATTTTCTATCACCATGTGAGGGGTTGATATTATTTTTGGAGTGAAATGACTCACTAATTTGGGAAATATTAAGATGAATTTATATAAAATATTCATGCACTTCCATTTAGAAGGAAAAACATTTAAACTACATGGATTATGAAATTAATATCCATAATTGGTTAGGTACCATTAGATGATGAAGGTTATCAATAAATGTGCTAAAGGATTTATGGCATACTTGTTATCCATAGAGGTTCAACCAATAATGATTATATCCATCCAAATTTATGAATGGTGTATGACCATTAAGTTTTTTTTGGTGACATGTAAAAATAACTTCCACTAAGTTAAGCACATAATCATGCCATCATACTAATTATCTAAAGTACACTACCAAACATCAGACCCTATAGGTATCCCTATGCCTAGAAGAGTGAAATTGAAAATATGGTACCATCTAACATAACTAAAGTGAATATTTATCCCCAGTGGTCAGGGTGTGGAAGAAGGATGACACTTGGAAGATGTGCCCAGACTATAAATAACTCAATAAGTACATCACCAAATATAAATTTCCTATTACAATATTTGATAATTTGGGTAGATGAATTGCGTGGTGGTATTTATTTTACCAAGCTATATATTTACTCCAAGTATCATCAGATTCAAATCCATGAAGAATACATACCTAAAATAATTTTTAAAACTCATGAAGGCTATTATGAGTTTATGGTCACACCTTTTAGCCTCACAAATTGACTGTTTGCATTTCAATGTTTCATGAATACTATTTTCAAGATTTTTTGTGTTGGTATTCTATCCTCATTTATAAAAAAAATACGAAAACCATTTGAATCATGTGAAACAAGTACTCTTGATTCTTAAAAAATATCAAATTTATGCCAAAATTCTAAATGAGTTTTTTTAATACTAGAGGTGGAGTACTTGTGTCACATTTTTTCACATGGAGTTAAATTTGATCCAAAAAAATATCCAATTGATGATGGAGTGGTAGGTTCCTAAGATATTCAAGAACCTCTAAGGATTTTTGGGGCTACTAGTTACTATCATAGGTTTGTCAAAAATTGTGGTATCATCGTATCCCCACTCACTTATTTTTTGAAAAAAAATTCCTTCTAATGGACTAACACAACTAATAAGGAATTTTAACAATTTAAAATTTCTATGTGCACCACTCAAATTTTGGCTACTCCTAATATTTATAAACTTTTTTATGGAATGTGATGCATCAAGATATGACACAAGCTTTATGCTCATAAAATAGGGTAGATCACTTGCATTTGAGAATCACCAACTGAATTAAAAAATAGGATAAATATAATTTATGAGAAAGAGGCAATGGATATTTTTCATGAAATCAAGAAATGGAAACCATATCTAATGGGTCATCCTTTAAGGTAAATACTGATCATGATAACCTCAAATATTTTTTAAACAAATGATTATCTTCTAGATAATAAAAAAATAGGTGACTAAAATGTTAGGCTATGATTTTTAAATATTTTTTTATAAATGAAAAGAGAATGTAGTTAAAGATGCATTATTCTAGAGTGTTCAATTAGTTAAGGCATTTTTATGTGCAATGACCATTTGGCATGAAAATTGGCTAGAGGAAGCAACACTAAAATGGAAGAATGACAATGTTACCCATGAATTGATTCAAAATATTTATTAGGTTTCAATGGGATTTCAATAAATTTCATGTAAGGGTAATGAATTATTGTATAAATATAGATTATACCTTTGTAATTATTATCTCCTCAAACATAAAATACTTTAGTAACTTCATGCATCTCTAATAGGAGGTCTCATAGGATTTTTGAAAACATATCATAGACTAAATCAAGATTTCTTTTGAAAAGTAATAAATAGAGATGTATAGAAATATGTGGCCTAATTCATGGGATGTAAACATAACAAAATTTAAACCATTAATATCGAATGTCTTTTATAGATTTTATCCATCCCTATCTAGTGTTTGGAGGAGATTTCCATGGATTTGATTATGGGTTACCATATTCTAGGGGTAAAAATATTATCATGATAGTTTTGGATCAACTCATTAAGTATGATAATTTTTGTTCCTTATCATAGCCATTTGTTTTTCAGTATAGTAGCTTCTACTTTTCTCATTACATTTTATAAATTTCATGATACTCCAAAGATAATTTTAAGTGATTGAGATCCCATATTTACTTGTAATTTTTAAACTATATTATTTTCATGTTTGGGAACCTAGTTAGGTCATATATAACACTATCATCCTCAATTTGATGGGCAAATAGAGATAGTCAATAAATGTCTATAAGGGTATCTATGTGGTTTTATGGAAAATTAGATAAATGGGTTCATTGGTTGGAACTTGTTAAATGCTGGTATAATATTTATTTTCAATTTATCCAAAATGTCCCCCTTTGTGACCTTGTATGGATATCACTGCCATCTATCACTTTAACCTTGAAGGTCCATATAAAATTTTAAGATATTGAGGAACACATTCACTATTAATAGGAGGTAATTGTTAGTTTGTGAGAAAATTTAGCCATGGAACAAAATGAAATGAAGCAACAAGTGAATCAACACTGTACTGACCAACATTTTGACATATGAATTTAGGTATTTGTATGATTACAAACATATATGTATCTAAAGAAATATAAAAAGGACAACAAATTGTCTCCTAAGTATTATGGCCCTTATCATATCTTATTGAAAATTGGTAGTATGGCCTGAGAGTTAGAATTACCCTAGTATACTCACATACATTCAATATTCCATGTATCTTACTTGAATAAAGTGATTGGACACAAAGCATTTACTCAAAATGAGTTACCTGAATTGGATTAGTAAGGAGGGTTTATTATAGAGCCTAAAGATAACCTTATAATATGCACTAGGAAACTATGAACCAAATTGATTAAAGAGAATTTTTATAAAATGGAAGAATATGCATTGTGAAGATGTAACATGTGATAATGAAGATTTCCTATATCAATATTTGAGGTTGATTCAATGTTGAGGGTACCATTATTCTAAATGGAAAGGGCATGGTACATGTTTAATTTATGGAATATTTAAGGATATGTGTGGCCAAATTTTAGATTATATACCTCTTATATTATCTTGCCATATTAATATATGTTCTTATTAAGATCATCCTATGGAATAACCATGTCTAAGTAGAGTATATATAGGAGGTAGTGGCTAGTATATGAGGATCATATTAAAAATTATGCTCTTATTGCATTACCATAGAGGTTTACCCCTCAGAGTGGCTCAATTATATTTATCAATCATTCCAATATTCTATCAATTATTATTGTGTATATGTTATGTCTAATCACATTTATATGGTATATTATTCTAGTGTGATAAAATTTAAGTAATTTCATTAGAGAAGGCATAATCAATAAAAGTCTCATGAGACCATTGCTTTACATTTTCAATCTAAGCATAAGACATATTTTTACTAATTTTGAATGAAAAAAGTGATATAAATTAATTATATAAATGGTTAAAGGAATGAATTCATTTAAAATGTATGTCATAAAACAAACACAATTTGTATTCCTTAAGACTCTATAGAAAATACTAAGTCAATAAATTATCATTAGACAGATAGTATAAACATGTGTGAAAGGATTAAAGATGTTATTATAGATCACATTTAAAATCATATAATGTATGTTTAGGTGATGTAAAACGTTTTTTGTAAATAAGAGGCCAAAATCTTAGGAGATATTGCATTATGAAATAAAGTATAACAACAAGAAACATGGCCCACTCTATAATAAATGTTGTAATTGTAAACATTTTTTATATAATTCAATAACCATTTACATAGGTGTTTGAGAATTTGATATATAAAACTATGTATAAATGGATGGTGTGACATGATTATTAACCCTAGAAGGTATGAAATTATGTTGTGTATGGATAGTCATAATAAAATGAGGAAAACCTTGTGTTTCCCCCAAACCTTTGAGTGGGCATCACATGTGTGTAAAGGGTGTAGACATGGGAATAATAGTAGTATTTTAAACACTGATTATATAATCAATACCTATAAAAGGTTTATTATTATTTGTGAAGGGATCATATTTTTACCCTCAGATTGGATAACCTTAGCATTCTTTTTAATTTCATCTTGAGTTACATGGAACAATACATCATGTAAGTGTATATTCATATGAATATATTTAGTTAATTCATCTTTATAAAAATCATAAAATATAGTAATAAAATTGATTGTGACTTAAATTATGATTAAAAATAAGAAACAAAGTCTAAAATGTGTAATTGAATACATATATCTGAAACACTAAGAAAATATAAGGAAACCCTAAGGAATCTAGGAATTGTTATGCTTAAAACAACTAATTCATTCAATAAATATGTTTTATATTTTTTAGGATTAATGTGACCCTAATAAAATAAAAAAATGGATTAAATTATATTGGCTATAATATAAAATTATTAAACAAATCTGAGTGTAATTAACTAAAAAATAAAAACTTATATTCATGGAAAACATTAGGAGAATGAATAAATTAAGTTATTTCTAGTCTATGTAAGTATATGGATAGGTATAATAATATGAAATTAAGTATAATGGGTTTAAAAGTTATATATAGTATATATATATATATATATATATATATATACACCTATTGAGATAAGTATGTGCTTCCCTATATGATTGTGCAATATAAAATTATTTGCTAAATCATAGAACCTTATACACTGACTATGATAATTTGAGAATGATTATTGAAGACATGCCTATATAAAAACATTCTATGTATATTTATATTCATTTTATACTTTAAAATATATTTTTACCTTCTATTTTATTCAAAACTAACTCTTTTAATTGTATAACAAGATAATTGTGAATGCGGCAAAAATGTAAAATGGATGGGTTGAGTTAGCCTTAGACTCTAATGTAGAGCATCACCAAGAAACAAAGAGTGTTAGTATTTATAAATGTGTCATGTGAACATTTTTGATTTGGTTTGGGTGTTTAAGCTATTATAGGGTCCCATAGGATGTTTTTGAGTCATTATGAGTCTTAAGATGGTGTGTTAATAGCTCTTTTAGGTTCTCTTACTAAAAAGTAAGATTTGAAAATTTAAATTTCTAATAAGGCCTTGTGAGGTGTTTTGAGGTTTTGTGTGAAATATAAAGGTTTATAAATGTTGTGATGGGTAAAAATAGGTTATATAAGTTTGTATAAAGTATTTCAACATGCATATCATGTAAAATAACAATATAAGAAAAGAAACTTTATTGTAACTTCCACTCTACATGGGGTTGGCATAAAGGAGTTCTTGTATGTTTGAGTGATATAAAGGAGATAAAATGAATGTAAGGTGTGTGTGTGAGAGAGAGAAGTATAATTTTATATGATAATATATATTTGAGGAGATATAGTTTAAGAAAATTAAATACATGAATTAATCTAGATTGAAGATAACCCTACCTTTGTAAAAAAAAATTGTGTTTGAATGTTGTAAGAACAATGCCATCAATGAATAAAAGGATTTTTTAAGGTGTTTTTGGAGCCTAAAAATGTTTTGGATTATGTAATAAATCTCACATTGTTTTTTTAATTTTTATTTCATTATAATATTGGCACTTAGCATAGAATACAAGTTGTTTTGTACAAGCTTCATGAACCCTATTTTGCACAATCAAGTTAGGAAGGCCTCTTGAGACATTTTTAAGTTCTTTGATGAATGCTAATGATTTATTTGGTATGTTAGAATTATTTAATTATTTTTTTATTTTTTAATAAGTATTATTGTGGATAAATTATAAATTTAGGTTACTATTTCTCTTAATTTCCACTCATTTCTTAATTTGAAAGCAAGTAAGAAACTAGTAATAGGGTGTGTAAAGTAATACCTAGTAAAAAATGCATGTGTGATATATATAATGATGGGAACTCATCTATAAATTGGAAGAAATAACTTGTAGATAAGAAAGACACTAGAAAAGGGGTTGTTATATGGAATATTTATTGACTACCTAGTGTGAGCTAGATCCAACAAGCATATGCTTGTTAAGAGTGTTAATCCACTATTTATAATAATTAAGTTGATGTAGATGAAAAGAAAGAATACTTGAATTAAATAAATATAAATTAAATGCATGTAATATGAGATGAAAGTAAATTTATTGTTAAACAAAATGACTAAGTATATAAAAATTAGGTTAATACTCATGTTAATATAGTTGGGTCAAGTTCAAAAAATCTAGGTAGGCTTTGTGAATAGGTAAAAACATAGAAAGTAGGGTTTAGTTAGCATTAAGGGGCTAAAAATAGCTTGTTGTTATTTATTCCATTGTGACCATCAATGGTTGGGTGAACCATTTTTAATTTAGTTGACCCTTGGTGATTGGGTGACTGTCAACGATTGAGGTGACCATCAATGGTTGTGTTAACCATCGATGGTTGCCTACGAAATTTTGGGAATGTTTAAAAAAGTAATGGTAGATTAGGTAATTGATCAAATATAATGATGTTATGGATATAAAGGATGGAAAATAAGAAAAATATAAGTATGTATAAGGTATGGAGGTTAGAAATGAAATAGATCAAAGAAAATAAGCATGAGATACTTATAACTTGATGGTGGAAGGCTGAAGCAATTTAGCTAGAGTGATAGTACTTTGGCCTTCAAAAGTGATTTTGATAGAGGTTCAATTATTCATTGATGTGTATTTTTTATTGAAGGGATGCCAAATTTCTATATGTAATAATATTTGATAGCTCAGATGCCTTATCCAATTCACTCTTACACTTATCCTTTTATAGGATGAATTTACTAATTGAGTAAGAGGAAGTTGATAATTATGAAGGAGGATAAATTTACCATTTATGATTATTTAAATATTATTATCATAACATAAGGAAAGTTTCTAAATGTAACCATGGTTATCTCATATAGTTGGTAATGCTTTTAAATTAGGCTTAGAGGACATAACCATCGATGGTCAGGCTAACTATCGACAGTTAGGCTAACCATCAATAGTCATGGTTCTAAAGGAAAATAAGTTAAAAGGGGGTGGATTAAAAATTTAAGTTAGAAGAGTTATCTTAAGGAGTTCAAGTTAGTAAATTAATAAATGGGCTAAGTCAACTAGGTGGTCAACTAGCTTCAGGGTCAGGTAGGAGTTCAAGGTGTTTCGACATTCAAAAATATGTAGTTTTTAAGTGTCTACATTTTTCCCCCTTTTATTATATATCTCTGAATTAAAAAGATGTAAAACAAAAATAGATGGATTAATAGTCATGGTCTAATTTTCCTAAGTATGGGAGGAGATGTTCCCCCTTAAACTAGGAATTGATAAAGTGAAAATGAAATCAGGTCGAGGTTTGATAAATGGTGAGTCATGAGGTAAGTAACATAAAAGGGTTAGGAATTTGAAATGAAAACATGTGTAGAAACTATGAATAAGTATGATAGTCAATATCATGCAAAGATTAAAGTTTCCAAAAATGGTAAAAATAAGGTCAATTATAGAAAAACACATGATAGGGGTAACTGGTCGACACCATTGGTCATAGCTAATTGGGTCATTCATATCAAGTCCACTAGATAGGGTTAATGTTCATCATAGGTATCCAAGGTAAGAATTACTTCCTTAAAAAACATAAATGGTCAAGTCACATATGAGGTGGTGTAAAGTTCAAAAGTTAAACATAGCAAGGTTGGTCAGTGTGCTCATAATAAATAATGCAAGGTATTCATATAACATGCAAATGTTTTGGTTAAAAATGACCAATGTTGAGGTAGACATGGTTAAATGGGTTCATTAGAGAAGGGTAGTCTTCAAATACTCAAGTTGTTAGTTGGGTAGAGATTAGATGATCTCCCAAAAGGTTATCACCTAAGTGGAGTGCTTTGAAAATTTTGAAAAAGGTGGGACCCCAATTGTTGATGGTTATGGTTTTCCCTAAGGTCAATCATCGATGATCACCATGGCTATCAATAATAATAAAAAATCCTAAAAACTAAGATAAAAAAGTAAAAATGAAAATCATTCTCATCTTTTGACATCTGACAATTCATGCTCTAGTGGATTTGTCTATTTTTTCATTTATGTATTGGAGCTTGCTAAGGTGGAGTGGTGGGAGTGGTTGAATATGTGTTTAAGTTTGATTGAGAGTTAACTTGATGGAAGGAGGATAAGGGTGCAATTGATAACCAAGATGAGGTCTCTAACCATGTTAGTAATCATGAAATAAGGTTGGTTATGTCTTGAATTTTATAGGGTAGGTAAATTGGTTTTGAATTTTCATTTGAGTAGCTATGGATGATAGGGATAGGGTTAGGGTTTTGAACTGGTTTGGGGAAAATGATACCATAGGTTAAGTTTGTATTGTTTTCGGCCAAATTAATGGGGAAAATTGATAGGTGAAGGGTGTGTTGAGGGGTTATAGGGTAGGTATATGTAGTTCAATGGTGAAATTGGGGTATTTTTTGGAGGTTTTGGGGGGTCATAGGTTCAAGGGTCATGCCATTAGTAGTCACACTTGGTGACCATCGTGGTTTGACCTAATCATCGATGGTTGAACTTTAGGGGAAAAAGGGTCCCTAAGAACCATCGATAGTTAAATAAAACACTAGTGGTCAAAGGGTTAGGAGAGTAGGATGGGGTAGAATGTAATTTGGTTGGAAGTTTTCTAAGGTTTGGGAAAATGTGTAAATGTTATAAGGTGTTTAAATGTGAAAGTTTTTTGAAAGGGAATGTTGGGAAAGTAAGTTGAAAGGTTGTAATGTGTGGTAAATTTTTTAGGGTTGTAAGTGATTTTTAAATTTATGTTGAAATGTTTGTAAAAAGGTTTTGAAAGGGTTTTTAGTTGATGGGCTAGAAAGGGGAAAGGTCATAATAATGGTTATGTGTGGTTAAATTTGAATGAATGTATAGAAAATGTTGTAAAGGGTTTAAAGTTGAAAATTTATGTTAAGGTATGTGTAGATGGGGGGTTGAGAGGTATGTTAATGGTTGAGAGTTGTGATAAATATTTGAATATTTATGTTAAGTGGGGTAAAAATTTTAAGGTAGGATTAAGAGGATGAGAGATTTTGTTACAATGGTTGGTGGGTAGAGTTAGGGAAAAGAAATGCCAAGTATGTAATGTGGATATAGTGTGTTAGGGTGGGTTGATTGAATAGTAGTTATGAAAGTGACTGATTGATAGAGGTAATATAATATATGTAATGGGTGAGGTTAGAATAGGTGGAATAAGGTTGGTGTAAGTTGGTACTTAGCTCGATGTCAAAAAACTAAGTAGGCATGCTAATTTTATTATGTTGTAGGCCTATGACTAGATCCAAATGAGGGACTAAGTTCCTAGGATATTTGTTGAGGTCCATGATGGGATGATGGATGAGTGGAGGCACATAGAGGAGGTTGGCCTAGGGGCCATGAGACACTACCAGTGCTTATCATGGGATGCAGCTATGATCATGACCCTCATCAAGAGATGGGATTTGGTCATGAACATGTTTTTACTACTAAAATTAGATATGACTATCCTCCTAAGGGATATTTATTGGATCACATGAATACCTATTTAGGAGGATCCAGTTTATCACATAGAGAGTGAGGAGCAAGACTACCACATGGATCTTATCTATGGAGTGGATCAAGTCCAGGTTAGGTATTTATAGGTGGAGTTTGCTATGGGACATTATAATAGAGATCTATAAGGGACAAATGTTTATTGACCATGTTGATGATTTGGGTGTCTTGCTTCATACTACCAAATTTGAGTAGTAATTGATTCCCTTGTTTACTTTTGGGAGTACTAGTGGAGATATTGTTGGGGAAGAGTATGTTTGGTTGGGCCCCTATGTTATTAGTGTAGATCTACAAGAAGCTCTAGGAATTTTGAGCACATAAGTGATATGGTATCAGTGTGGGGTTTGTGTTCCATTGTTAGATGTATAAGCACATATGAGTGTTGAGACCTTAAAGACGCCCATGGGATGGTTATGCTTTGACAGACTACATGAGGTGGTAAGGAAATTATGCATTGATAGGGGATGGTGGTGGTGATAGAGACATAGATTGGTTTATAAATACTTTAGAGGGTTTGGTGGTGGTTGATGTAGTGTGGAGGCCATATGTGGACTACCCAAGATGGGTAGTATACAGCTTTCATATGCTATCACTACAAAGATGGAACTAGATTTATGGGAAGTAGGATGGTGAGACTAAGCTTATCTTGTTCGATCAAGTGTGGAGATAGTTTGGCCTAGCATAGGTGATCCCAATAGATTTTATAGGATATAGGAGGGAGGACATTGAGTTCTTGCTCCCATATCTACTATAGGATGTTATTTTGGACAATGAAGAGATACTAGTGAGAGATATAATAGAGGATGCAAGTATTATGGATGGTTATGCAATGTGCTACCAAACTTGATATGTAGTGATCAATTTTTGTTGGGGTGATGGGGATAGTATCCCATGGATGTGGACCATACTAGGGAACTAGCATAAGATTATAGGTGGTAGTAGCACTAGCAATGGAATAGGCCCAAATTACTAGATTATAGGGATAAGTGGCCATATTATAGGGTCAGATCATCACCTTATAGGGTTAGGTGACCACCTTAACTAGAGAACAAGATCAGGTAAGGATATATTTTGGGTTAGTGACATAGGAGAGAGATTCACTAAGATAAAGGGTAGGAGTGGGCACATCAATAATACAAAGACCACCTGACATAGTTCTAAGGACATATTACTTAGCCACCATTGAGGAGCTAAGATATTATGAGACAATAGTGCTACTATAGTTACCATTAGAGATGAGGTATGGAGAGTATAGGGAAAATTTAGTAGGTGGTCCATATATAAACTACTCTAGGATAGTGGGCCTTGATAATGGGGTAGGTAGGGATACTAGGGGGACCACCACTAGATGGTAGTGCAGATGGAACCAGTGGGAGTGATGCCCTAGGGGATTGATAGATGAGATTATGTGATGTATATGTTTATTATTTTTGATAGCAACATATGTGTTAATTACATGAGATGTATATATATGAGAGAGAGAGAGAGAGAGAGAGAGAGAGAGAGAGAGAGACTTTGCACATTAGTATGTGTATTTCTTGTATGATGATGTATAATTCATAGACATGTATGACTTGGATGATGATGCATATTATGATTATGTTGTATGATGTTTATGATTATATGGAGGTTTATTATGTTCACAGTGATATAGATATTGATTATGTTTATGATGAGATAGATGTAGATTATGGGTAGGAGGTGGCTATGATGATATGGAATATGGATGAGATGTTGAATACTTGATGCTTATGAGATTTTGGCTTATTGACGTAGGCATGTGATGATTTTTATTGATGTGCATGTTTTTGACATTTGATGTACATGATTATGAATGAGTAATGGTTTTTTTAATGACATGATTATAGTTATGTTATAGATGATGTGATTAGGCTATGGGTGATGTTATTCATAGATGTTTATGCATGGTTTTGATTATTATCATATAAATATGTTGTTTATTATATTATTATGGATATGTGATTGATGATGGCACAGAGGATGTATATATGATCATGTTAAATAAAATGAAAACATAGTTTATAGATATGACATGGTTCTTATTCAGTAGATATGATGTGACCCATGGATAATGTTTATGGTAAATGGTAGATGTCATGGTTTATGTTATTTGTTGATATGATGTGTGAATATGGTTATGAATGTGGTTTATTTATGGTTCATTAGTTTTAATGTTTAGGAATTTACATAGTGTATGTTTCGATATGAGGAAATGATAGGATGCCCATGCCCCATGCTCTATAAGGTGATATGTGGATGTGTATTTTAGGTATATGATGACATGTTAATGGATAGTATGGTTTATTTTGTGTTTTGATAGATATAATGTTGAAGATTATGGAGGATTTATGTGATGATAAGATGAGGGAGTTAAAATGTGCTTGTGATTTTAAATTTAATATATTGATAGTGTTTGGTGATTATATTATGGATGATGTGTTTTTTAATAGTCATGATCATAGATAAGATGTTTTGGACTGTGGTTTTATATGGCATGGTTTAGGATATGAGTGATGTTGTGATTGATGTTTGGGTGCATATATAGGATATATATGGATTAGTATGGTAGATTAATGGTTTGAATATTTGGATATGATATAGATTAATGGAGATATAATGAAGACACATAAAGTAAGTGTAGATACCAAACTAAATGTGGGAAAGGGATAAGAATTATGAGACACATGTCTACATGAACTAATAATGATAGGGTAAGAAAAAGGCATGAAGTGTTCATTGAAAAAGGCCTAAAAAAATTAAAGGTGGATGTGAGTTAATGAAAATAAGCCTTTCAAATGCATCACATGAGCATGATTTGATCAAAAAATAAGGTATCATGTTCACTTTATGTCAATTAAGCTCATAGTCCCTTTATTTTAGAGAGTTTACGAAAGGAAAATAGGTGATAGGTAGATAGTTGAATGGGAAATGGGTAATATGGTAACCTGATGTGGGTTAGATTACCCCTTTTATAGGTGATTGAATAAATGTAATAGATAATTCCATGCCTTAATATAATGTGTATATTGATCAATGTGGGAAGTCTTCAAATTCCATATTTAAAAGCTGACTATGTCTTGTTTGCCTTAATTTTGACATAGGGTTACTTGTTACTTTTATTTTGTTGATAGGTTGGTGAAGATGATCAATGTGGGAAGCTTCAAATGTTTGTTTTTGAAAAACTTAACTTAACCATCCTTCAAGGGAGTGGTCTAAATTTGGATTTTTATATCTATCCTTCAAGGGAGAATTCTATCTTTAAGTAATGTAGTTCTTGGGTAGATGTCCTTTAAGGGATCAATCTACAATGTTAGAGGTATGGACCCAAGTGATATTTTGGTAGCCCAATTTGATTTTGAATGATAGATTTAGACATGTACAAGTCTATTTAGGCTTAGAGGTCAACCTTTATGGAGGCAAGACTTTTAGCATAAAAGGCTAATGATGAATGAGGAAAAGTGGTTTGAAAGACAGTTGATTATGGGATTCTATCTTAATAGAGATGAAAAGTATCCATGAGAACCATGCCATGGGTAGATTCATGGTATCCATGCTTAGGATGAGGCTATAAATGTGATGGATAATCACATGGTCCTATGTTTTAATCAATTGTCCTAAAGAGGAATAAGGATATGTAGGTGAAGGTGAAAATATCATAAGCTAAAGGATGAGCTTAAGTTAGACACAAAGGTGAGTTTGATCCTTATTTTAATAATAAAAAGGATTCAAATGTGAAGCATTGAGAGTATTATGTTCTAGTTTTCCTTCTATAGAATACAAATGATAAGGTCTTGATCTATACTTATGGGTTATGATGTAGGGTCCAAGCCAATTGAAATCAAACTTGCCTATTTTGATTTTCTTCATATTAGTTACATATTGGTTTTCCTAAAGGATGAGGTCTTTCATATTGAATTATTGATCTTTCAGGTGTTTTTTATATGCACATTAGATTCATTCTTGATAGATATGAAGATGATTAAGCACTACAAAGTTATGTTCATCAAGTAATTCAAGTTGTGTGATATGTTCCTGATGATAATCTCTCTTAGAAAGGATCTCATGAAAATATATGTAAAGATAAATAATTTGGAATTCAAAATGAAATAATTCCTATACTTGAAAGATAAGAGTTAAAGGGGTAGTACCCATAGAGGTTTTAATGCTAGTGTGATAGGCCCATAAAGTGGAAGGGATGTGCAAGTGCGAATCCTGACCTGAAGCACTTAGTACTTTGGTTAGCATTTTGGTGAGGGTTCTGTTAGAGGCTTCCACCTATCCATTTTCTTATGGATGATAAGGTGAGTAAAATATTAAATTGATGCTAAAATCATCACAAATACCTTGGAAATATTTTTAAAGGATTTTCCATTATTAGTAATGATCTCATGGGGAACACTGAAGCAATAGATGATATGGTGATTGATAAAGTAGATAATATTTTCATCTTTAGTAAAGATAAGAGGTATGGATTCCACCCATTTGGTGAAGTATTCAATAGATATAATGATGGATTGGTGTCATTTTGAATAATGGGGATTGATTTACCTAATGAGATTGAGACCTCATTATGAGAAGGGCCAATAGTCTTTGAATACTCAAAGGTTATGGGTCAGATAATGTGTGATGTAAATTAGCATGTTGTTGATATTTGACACACTTCTTTACATAATCAAAACAATCCTAATTGAGGGTGATCCAATAATAACCAAGGTAAAGGATATGTTTAGTGACAGCTAGGCCACTAAAATTCCCCCCATAGATTCCATCATGCGTTTCTTTGATAGCATGGGAAGCTTCATGACTATGTAGACAATAGAGAAGAAGGTTGTGAAAGCCACATTTGTTAAGGATTACCCATATTATGGTGTAATGATAGGTACTATGAATAAAATCTCTTTATGCATTACTTGAAAGGTTGGGAGGAACAACACTGAGGTTAAAGTAGTTAAAATTTTGGTTATACCAAATGTTAGAAGGAGATGCTTCCACACTAAAAATGGTGGGAAGGTCATAAATAATATATGAGGGTGTGATAAAATGATGGATGCCAATAAATAGTTTATATTTTTCATGTTGAGATGGGATTTGGGAAGAAAGGGAAACCATTGTATCATAAATTTATTGGTAGATTTAGGAACTGACTAAGTAAGATACTGATCGAATGATGCTAAGAGTATGTCTATGAGTTATTCATACTTTAATAGGACATCATTTTTAAATTGATAAGATCCATTGACCTAGTTTATCACAAGTTGGGAATAACTAGAGATACTAATTATTTTGACTCGCAAAGATAGAGTGGTTTGAAGACCTATGACTAGGGCTTCATACTCGGCCACATTGTTCGTGCATTTGAAATCAAGTTTAAAGGAAATAGGAAGATGCTCATAATTAATGGGAATGATAATAAATCTAGAACCCCCCCCCCCCCCATGTTGACATTTTGATCCATCAAAAAACATGGTCATTTGGGAGGTGGGTTCTTCTTAAGAAAGAGCTATAATGGACTCATATAGAAAATCAAGAAAAAGTGGTTGGTTGTCTGATAGAGGAGCTTCAGCCAATTGGTTAGTGATGATTTTCCCTTTAATGGATTTTTTTTGGAGGAACTCAAGATAAAACTTAGCTAGGAGTATGAGCCACTTAGCCATACATTGTTTTGGTATGGTATAGATTGCATATACTTGAGAGGTTTAGTGTTAGTGATGACATAGGTTTTGTGATTAAGAAGGTAGTGATACATTTTGGAGGATACAAAGACTAAGTCAAGTAAAATTTTCTCAAGATGATTATACCAAGTGTCATATTATATAAGTGTATTTCTAATTTAGTATACAAATTGATTTTTATTTTATTCATCACAATGAATGAGCATTACCCCTAAGGAATGGTTCATGATGGATATATAAAGGTAAAAGGGTTAGTCTTCCCTAGGAGGGATGAGGATTAGTGGAGAGAGAAGGTACTCCTTGATTGAATCAAATGATTTTTGATATTCCTTGGTCCACTTAAAATATGTTTCCTTCTTAAGGATATGGTGAAAGGGTTGACATCTATATGATAATTGAGAAATGACATGATAAATGGATTGGAGCTTCCCCTACAGGTTGTAAAGTTGATTAAGGTTGGTGGGAGGAGGCATCTCAAAGATTTATTTGAATTTGGTGGGGTGTATTTTGATTCCTCAAAGAGAGATGATAAATCTTATAATTTTTCTAGATAAGACCCCAAAAATTCATTTCTTAGGGTTGAGCCTAACATGATAATTGATTAGTCAGTTGGAGATGATTGTGAAAATGGTTAGGTGATCTTTATGATATTTGGATTTCCCAAGGAGGCCATCCACATAGACCTCTACAATTTTATGGATGAGATCATGAAAGATGTAGGTCATGGCATGCTGATAGGTTTCTCTAGCATTCTTCATACCAAAAGGCACGACCCTATAGTAGAAGGTCCCCTATGGGGTGATAAAAGAAGTTTTATGATAATCTTTTGGGGCAATCAAGATATGATTATATCTCAATAAAACATACATGAGAGATAAAATTTCATGGACAAATATAATATCAATAAGTTGGTTGATGTTCGATAAAATAAAGTCATCCTTTGGGCAAGCAAATTTGAGGTCATGAAATTTGATGTAGAGATGAAGTCCCCTTATGGGCTTGGTGATGGGAATGATGTTAGAAACCAATTATGGATATTTGATGGGTTGAATGAAATTAATAGATAAAAGATGCTAAAGTTCTTCTTTGGAAAGAAGGGCTATGTGAAGATGCATCCTACAAAGCTTTTGTGGCACTAGCTTAACTTCAGGATGGGTGACAATGTTGTGAAGGGCAATAAAAGGGTCAATTTTGGGAATATCTTAATAGGACCAAGAAAATGTTATTCTAGGGTCATGAAGGAAAGAAGTATAATCTTACTACTCCATGGAATTTAAAGATTGGTTGATTTTGATGATACGAGGGTTATCCTAAGTACCTAAGTTGACATCAATAGTGGATTCATTCAACATGGTTTGGTTATCAAAAGGAATGGATTTATTGATAGAAGAACCCCCTGTAGTGAGGTAGGTGATAATAGAATCATCATCTTGATGTTGGATGGTGTTGATGGTAGGATAATCTTACTCTATCATTTTAGGATGAATGAGAGGAAGGATTTTAATTTGGTCATCTTTTTGATAGGTTAGGGGGCCCACACTAATGGTTTTGATAAAAAAAATTAGATGGGATGATATCAAAGTCTTCAGACTTCAAGGGAGATGGTGTTGGTGTGGATAGAACATCCTCATCGATGGTGGATATGGGTTTTGGTGAAGTGGGTTCTTTTAGTGGTATGAACCCAAGGCCAAATAACTCATGAGGTTTTTGTGTTTTTATTATGGGTGTCTCATGAGGTCCCTATTCATAAAGGTTGAGACCAAACCCCTTCTAACGACACCTATAAAGGTAAGCTTTGGAAAAGGCTAGTTTGTTGAGATAAGAGAAGTCAGAGGTGAATGGTTAGATGGATGAGATAGTGTCTAATCAAGTCCGCCATTGATGAAATTTGTTTAATTATTAGGGAGCTCAAAAGGGATGATGGTTCCAACATTGGGATCATAGAAAGGGTCATGTTTGAGGTTATCATACTCTTGTAGAGTAAGAAAAGAATCCAAGGCTAAGAGGTTATATTCCCCAATGGAGAGATGTTGAAACATGGATTCTAAGGGGTCCTCTATAGGAATTTAGGAAGAAGGGATAGATGAGCTAGTTAAAGCTTCATCACTTTTGTGGGTGGGAGTGTTACTAGTTTTGGTTGGCAGTGAGGTGGTGTTGTTAGTAGTTGAGTGTGATGTGGATGAGGGAAGAATAAGAACATCATTAGGCTGATATGTCATATTACAAGAGGTAAAAGGACTAGGGTTAGCTTTGATGGTAACAACTTGACCTTCATGTTCAAATTTGACACATCGATGTAAGGTAGAAGGGACACAACTTATGGAACAAATATAAGGGAATCTAAGTAACACATTGTATTAGAAATCACCCTTTATAACACAAAATAGTTTTGGAATAGTGAAAGGTCCCAATCAGATATGGAGGACAAATATCTCCAAGGTAGTGGCCATGGTATCATTGAAGGAGTGGAGGATTGTTGTGGTTTTTGACATAATATTCATAGGTAGTTGAAGTTGGTCATAAGCATGAGATGACATAATGTTGATGCTAGCTCTTCCATAAATCATCACCCTTTTAATGTGGGTTTGATTGATGTATATAGTGATGAAGAGGGGAGGATCAACATCCTCATTATGAAAAAGAGGTATTTCAAAATCCTAAAAGGTGATGAGGGTAGAAATTTAGAGGGATCTAACAAAGGGTGTAAGAGGTTGATGATCATTTGGTTGAACCTCTATAGATTGTAGAGCCCCTTTTAGTGCCTGATGATCATGGGAAAGGTGTTGATTAGTTCATAAAGGCTCATTTTCACTTGTGTATGGTGGATTTGTTTCAACATGATATGTTGGATGAGGTCATAAGGGTTAGAGGGAGAGGTTCCCAAAATGGATTCTTTAGGTTTGGTGGTGGCATATGTGAAGGTGTATGTATTTGGTTAGAAGGTTGAGGGGTTGAATGGTATGTATAAGGAATAGAGAATTTGCATTTCACCTTATCCTTTTATTGGGCCCAAGATCAAGTAACCATATGAATAGTGTAGATGGGGGGATTTTTTGGGTTGGATGGTTGTTTTGGTTCCTCCCCCTCACTATTGGGTGAGATCAGGGGAATAGGTAAATGTTAGATAGGTTGACTTGATGGTTGGATTGGTAATGGAGGTAAAAGAGTTTGATATAATAAAATATCATCCCCATCATATAGGATATGAACAAGTGCTTGAAGAGATTTTTAGTTCTTTGTGTCATGTCTCGATGCCCTATGGTATGCACAAATAAAGTTATCATTAAACTAGGAGGACTTTGTATTGGAAGGGTAGAATGGTTTGATAGGTGGTAAACTAATGTAAGAAGTTTAAAACAAAATTTGTAGGATGATTGAATAATATTCATTTAAAGGTGTTGGAGGTGATGAGTTTATAGTTTTAGGGATGGGAGCCTTCTTAGAATCAATTTTCACGTTAGAAGTTGTAGGTGGTGGAATGGTTTTAGTTTGTGGTCAGAGTTGCTTAGTTATGGTTGGCTTTGGGGAAAATAATTTAAATGTGGAAAATTTAGATGATTAAGGGTTAGATATAGGTAGGAAAGTAGAGGTGGATAGGTTATTTAAGAATGAAAGAGAACTAGATGATTTGGTAGGGGTAGGTGTAGATAAAAAAAGGGGGATGGTTTACTAGAGAAAGAATAGGTAACCAAGATGGTAGAAGGATGGGGTCTTAAGATAGGGGGTAAGTGGGAAGGAGGTGGCATGTATATAGTTTGAGGTAAAGGCTTGAGTAACTTTACCTTCTTTATTGATTTATTTGGGGGTTTCTTTGGAGGACTAGATGGAGTTAAGTCCAACTTTAGAGAGGGGTGAACATGGCTAGGTGTGGGAATAATTCCTAGATTCTTGATAGGTTGGGTAGGAGAAGCATAAAGTTATTTGGCAATGTTAGATGGAGGTGGTTGGGATGATTCACTTATGGTTCTAAAAGAAGAGGTATTTGATGGAGATGTAATAATGGGTTTAAGGGAGGATTCAAGTGAGGTTGAAGATTTAGATTTCTTTTGGTGAGAGAGACTAAGATGATGCCAAAAGGTGGCTATATCAAAGTTGGGTTGAGAAGTTAACTCTAAACTTTGGAATAGTCTAGAAAAGGGACTATATATGGGTTTGGTTCTTTGGTCATTGGTTTCAATGATTAAGCCCCTTGGCAGAGAAGAGGGAATGGTTCCTCCATCCTTGTTCTTGATGGGAGGTTCCAAATTTGGTGTTGGGGTGGATGAGGTAACCTTCTCTTGTGGGATGGTTTCTAATGAGGGAATGGATGGTTCTATGATGGGGGAGATAGGCATGGTCTCCTCAAGTGAAGGAATGGGCATGGTTGCTTCCTTTATTTGGGTGTCCAAGGGAATGGAGGGTAGTTATACAACTTTAATGGGTGGAGTGGAGGAATAATAAATGGTTAAAGAAAAGGTTGTCTCCTTTGTTGTTTCCATCAAAGGAGAGTTAGATAAATCTAAGGTCTCATCAAGTGAAGAGAGAGGGGCAGTTGATTCATTTATTTAGGTATCCAAACCAATTGAAGGTAAGTCCACTACTTCTATGAGTGAAATGAAGGAAGAAGTGGTTGAGGTAATGGTCTCCTCAATAATGGCCTCACTAATAATAACATTGATTGTATGTGTCTCATGAGAGTGAGATGGTTTTGATTTGTTACCATGATGATGGGTAAAAGGAGCATTATTGGGAAAAGTTTTATGAAAGATGTCAAGGGATTTATTAGGAGGTACATTAGGATTATCAAATGCAAGTTCTCCACTATAGATTAAGCTTTGGACCAGACTTTTCAAGGTATTACATCTATTGATGTCATGTCCAATAACTCGATGAAAGGCACAATGGTCATTCTCATTATACCAATTAGGCATGAGGTGAGAAGCATTAATTTGTTGGGTTGGTTTGATAGGTGGAAGTCGGATGAGGTTAACTTTGATCAATTTATCCAAAACTAAAGAATAATACTCCCCTATGGGATTATATTATTTTGGAAGAGCTCAATTTTGATTTTGGTTTTTTTGGTTGGAAGGGTTGGAAGAATTGGTTTGATGGGGTTGGTTGACAATTGGTGGTGTAGTTTTTAGGACAAACAAGTTTGTGGATGATTTTGTCTTCATATTAGAAAGGTTGGATTGGTTAGTGGTTTTGGTGGATGGAGGGTCATTAGATTTAAATCTAGAACTCTTGTTCCTCAGTTTCAATTTCCCTTTGTTAATGGCTCAGTTTTCAAATTTACATGCCATGATGAATGCCTCATCAAAAGTTATAAAAGTTTGAACTTGAAAAGTGGGGGAAATATGTTTGGTACAACCCTGAGAGAAGATATCATTAAACTTAGGCTAGGGTAAGGAGAAAGAAAGGTGGTTGATGAGACCTCTCCATCTAGATATAAAATTGACAATTGATTCATCATCAAATTACCTACTAGAATAACAGTCGATAATAGAAACCCTTTTAGATATATTTATGAGAAGTGATCTAAAAAGATATGGGCTAGTTGGGAGAATGAAAATATGGAGTGCTTAGTGAGAAAACTATACCAATCAAGGGCTAGTATTGATAAAGACATGGGAAAGGTATGAAGGAGGAGAGCATTGTCATATGAAATCAAATAACAAAAATGATGAAATGATATTAAATGTTATTGGGGGTCCTCTTTGACTTGAAATTTGAAAAAATTTGGTAATTCCCATTGAGGATGGTAAGAATGGAATGGAATGGATGGATGGGTTCATTATATATTTGATCATAGGGTAAAAGGTTATGAGACCCAAAAATAGATGAATATAGGTTGGACATTTTGTCCTTTAACATCATGACCAAGTTTGTTTGAGGTTGGGAAGCTACATGATTAGGTGGTAAGATTTGTTGAGGTTGGGTGGATGTAATGTATGGATAAGTGATAGAGGGTTTTGAAGAAGCAACATATTGGTAAGTAGTCATAAGAGGTTTGGATGGTGGCACATAAGGGTTGATTAGCACAAATGGTTAGGTGGAAGGTATTATATATCCTTGTGGGTTAGAAATATATGGGTAAGATGCCATGGGTGCTTGTTAGGGGATGATATGGTTTGTTTTAGAGGTATGTTTGGGTTGGTGGATGGTGGTATGGATGTAGATTGGGTTGAAGGTATGAAAGTTCTAGTCATTTGGTGGTGGGTGGTTACTCTAGTGCTAATATGTGGGATTGTTTGAGGTATGGGAAGTACCAAAATCTAAAGTGGGGCATAATGTTTTGGGTTGGTTAAACTAAGGGTAATGGTAGAACTAGGGGTAGAAGATACCCCCATGGTAGGATTGTAGGTAACAAGAGGTAAAGTTGATCCCATGTTGGATGCATTGATTATAGTAGTAGGTGTTTGGGTATTGGTTAGGATGTTGGATGGATTTTTGGGAGTGGTAGTAGGTGGGACATTCGAAGAAGAAGAGGCTTGGGTGAGCATAGCTTATGTTGAGGTTCCACCCACCAGAAGATGGGAAGGCATACCATAGGGAGGATCCATAGGAGGAACTGAAGAAAAAGGGGTATGGTTAAAAAGGTGTTTAGGTAATGTTGAAGAGCCACATAGTTGTTATCAAGGAAGGTGGTGAAATATAAATCACCCTCAATAATAATTAGAGCCCTAGTCGAAGGGTGAAAAAAATGAGGGGAACCCTCAGCATTAGAGGTGTACTCCATGGAGGAAGAAGAAGAAGGTGGTTGTTAATTGGTTTGATTCCTCAACTATTGTCTAGTAAATACCATGAGAGGAAAAGAAAAGAAATAACAAAACTCACAAATCAAACACAAAACAAGGAAAAGGAAAAGATCCCAAGGAAATGAAGCATACACTAAAGTGCATTTAAAAACTTATGGTTATTTTTAAATCACTTTTGGCTTATGCCTTAGAAAGTGTGAAGAGGAAATTTAGTTTGTAGATCATGTACTAAATAGGAAGTCTAAGGTTGGTTTTAGGTTGTGTTTAGGTTCTCAAGAGAGAAATATGTATTAATATTTAGTACATGGGTTGGTATTGGGGCATACCCCCTCACTTCACAGACTGCAATGATAAGGGTGTTAGGTGCTTAGCCAAAATATACTAAATTGTAGAGTTTATACTCAACCAAAGAGTTGAGTTGGTTCTCCCCTTAGTAATGACCTCCAAGTACGATTGTTGGGAAAGGGTAAGGTTTACCTATAGGTGATGAAATCCTATTTGGGCCTTGTCTCAAGCATGTTTTAATTTATTAATTAATTATTTGGTTTGGATAAGTGTGTGATAAAAAGAGTGAAAGCTATGATTAATTACTTTGCTTTAAAGTTACTAGATGAACTAAATGAAGCAAGCAATCAATGTATGCAAAAATTTTATTTTAAGCCCAAAAAAAATCTATATTTCATTAAATGAGAATATAATAAATGAATAAATATGGATGTTGGGTCCCACTGACTGTGCTAAAATGTTTCTCTTAATTTTTACTCATTTCTTAATTTGGAAGCAAGTAAGAAACTAGTAATAGGGTATGTAAAGGAATACCTAGTAAAAATGTGTGCATGATCTAGATGATGATGGGAACTCCTCTTTATCTTGGAAGGAATAACCTATAGATAGGAAAGATAGTATAAAAATCATTTTCATATGGATGGTTGAGTGGTTTTATAGCATGAGCTAGATCCAAGAAGCATATGCCTCCTAAGAGGGTATCAATCCACTGTTTATAATAATTAAGTTGATGTAGATGAAAAGAAATAATACTTGTATTTAATAAATCAAAATTAAATGCATGTAAGATGAGATTAAAGTAAATTTATTATTAAACAAAATGACTAAATATAGAAAAAGTGGGTCAATACTTGTGCTAAGATAGTTGGGGTCAGGATCAGAAATTCTAGGTAGGCTCTATGAATAGGTAGGAACACAAAAATTAGGGTTTGGTTAGGGTTAAGAGGATAAAAATATCTTGTTATTATTTCAGCCATATTGATTTTCAATGGTTAGGTGAATCATCTATAATTGAGATGACTGTCAGTGGTTGGGTGACCATCAACGGTTGAGGTGACTATCAATGATTGGGCTAACCATTGGTAGTTGCTTATGAAATTTTGGGATTGTTTAGAAAAGTAATGGTAGATTGTGTAATTTCTTAGACATTGGGATGTTATGGATTTTAAGGATGGAAAATAAGACAAAGATTTATATGGATAAGGTAGGGAGGTTAGAAATGAAATAGATCAAAGAAAACAAGCATGAGATACCTATAACTCAATGGTGGAAGGCACAATAAATTTGGTTAGAGTGATAATACTTTGGAATTTAAAAGTGATTTTGATAGAGGTTTGGGTGTTTGTTGATGATAATTTTTTTCTAGAGGGATGTTGGATACCTATATGTAATAAGATTTGATAGCTTGGATGCCTTGTCTCATTCACCTCCTACTCTTCTCCTTTTATAGGATGAAATTGATAATTGATTAGGAGGAAGTTAATAATTATTAAGGAGGATATATTTATGATTTATGAAGCTTTAAATCTTTTTATCATCACATAAGGAAGTTTTTACATGTAGCCATGCTTATCTCATACAACTTGTACTATTTTTAAAGTAGGCTTGGAGGATCTGACCATCAATGGTCAAGCTAACTTTTGGTAGTTAGGATGACCATAAATGGTCAAGGTTATAGAGGAAAATGAGTTAAAATGGGGTGGATTAAAAATTTAAGTTAGAGGAGTTAGGTTAGGGGGTTCAAGTTAGTAAATTAATAAATGGGATAAGTCAACTAGGTGGTCAAAATTATTATATATAAATGGTTAAAAGTTTAAAAATAATGTGAAAGGTTGAGATATGGTATTAAAAACCTTAAAAATTAATCATACACATTTATAGATCTAAATTCCATGTATAAGTGTAAGAGATAATTCAAACCTTCACACACAGTCTTATAACGTACACAAAATTCTATAAACTAGCTTATTAGGGACATTTAATGGTTGTTCAAGACCAAATAAGGTTTGGATAAGTGAATAAAGGTTTTAAATACCTATTACAGGTATTTTAATTATTTTAAAATGTATATAACTCATTTAATCCTTTTTTTATCTCAACCTTGCACAAGCCTATCAACACTAGATCTAGGTTTTCATATTTGTAACTTGAATAAATTTCATTTCATCTAGTAAAAATTGATAAAACTCTAGAATCTAATGGTTTTTATTAGATATATATGATTCATGTGTTTTTAGGCTGGTATAGTGCCATTTAATATGGTCACCAGGATTATGGGACTTATTAGGCCTAAAGAGACCTAATTGCCAAGAAGGGTGTAAGAGAAAATGTACTTCCATTCAAAGTTGTTATTTGAAATTTTAGGTGAAATTTAAAAGATGAAATAGGCATAAAAAAATTTATATATTTTTTATTACAACTTTGTATATTGTTCAAACCATAAATATTTTTGCCTAAATATGGCTACTAGAGAAGAGGCTTAATAGAAGTGTAGATTACTGGAGATGTCTTACTTGAAGATTTTGTTATTTGATTAGATGTCTTTGGTATTTTAAATATGTATGTTAAGGTACATATGACTCTATTTAATGAGAATGCAATAATTTTAGAACCATGAATGAGGATTTTAGGCCTATAAAGAAAAAATAATGGAACAGTGAAACTTGTGAATGAGAGGATGGTGATAAACATGGAAGGGAGTGAGAGTGAAAGAGTATAAAGACACATGATGGATGATATTTATTATAGAGAAAATGGAGGACTAGATTTATACAAAGAGGCTTAGGTTCCTATTGAAATGAATATTGATTAAGATAGGTTAAGAAATAAATAAAGTGCCTACATGAAGCAAGCAAAATAGAGTATAGAGAAAGAGATCAAAATAGAAATCATAGGGACAAGGAGATGGATGGTATATACACATAATATTTTAAAAATTTATGAATTATTGATGCTTTCTATCTTGAAATAACCTATCAATTCTTAATATATCTAAATGTATGCCCTAAGGGGTGTCTCAATAAAGGGGTGGGTAGACCACTAGTTCTTTGTAGGATTATTGTCCCTTTTGCCACTTGTTATCTACACATTTGTCTCCTATAACTTATTACCCTAAGCTTTACCTCCTCTTTTTCACCCTCCTATAGTCATTTACCACCTTTATTATCCATTTCCCTAACATAAACCCATTTTTGGTATTTCACATGACTATGTCGGCCACATCGACCTTGTATTTTTATTGACAAAACTTATTAGGGTTTAGGTCAGCCCCTAGCCAACCTAGTCTAAGACTAAGTTAATTTTTGTCAATTGCAATACTCGTTTGACTAGGTTGACCTTGTCAGCCAAACATTTTGAAGGGTTTATGTTTAGATCCACCTATATAAACACATCCATTTTGCCATTCTTAGAGATAAAACAAGAGTTATTATTCATTTATGATTCTTTGAAATATACTCTTCCACCATTCTATTTGAGGAGTCTTAGCTTAGGGTTTCTACTTGGAGAAGAATATTGTCTTTTGGATAAGTCCTAAATTTTTTGGACTTTTTTAATGATCCTTACAAATCACAACAACCTCTTGTGAAATACCTTTGGCTAAGAGAGAGATTGAGTCTCGATGGGTTCACCTTCCAGGTAAGTATCTCTAAAATTTACTCGTCTCTTTAGTAGATAAAGTAGCATAAGTAATGTCTTTAGAATAATATTTCTCTCTCCATGCATTAGGGTCTTAACTATACATAGCTTGATTATGATTCTCATATGCATATTTATGTTTAATGTTTATTAACCCCACTTTATACCATGAGCTTTTGTGAGTACTAGATTAGATTTCATGTTAATTATTATTACTATAGTGAATATGAAAACATAGGACCAAATTAGGGTTATTTATTAGTTTTGCTTGACTGGAGGCTTTGTAACCCTTCCTAGTGATATTATTGTGGTAAGAGATCCCTTGGCTATGTATAGAGGATCCATATTGGTCATGACCTATAATGTATCCCCAATCAAAAATATAAGTAGGATCTATCTTCTCCAAGTTAATATTGATTTCTAGATCTAATGCATTTCCCATTACATACATTATGTTAAAATTGATGTGAATCTAACCCTTACAGGTTTTTATTTCACTCTCTTCATTTGTATCATTTTAATATTTTTGTATATTTACAATACTAGGTCAACCAATCTGGTATAGTTCTACCTTCTATGCATAGGTTTAACACATAGTAGTATCAAAATGAATCTATTATTTTTGTATATGTCTTTATCAGATATAGGTTACTAGATCATACATGTTGACATAGTATTCTTCTTCAATTCTAGGTAATAAAATAACTCAACTAGGTTGACTTAGTCTTCCATTTAACATCTAAAACAACAAAATAAGTCATGTAATTTGACTTATTCTTGTAGTCAACATCTATACAATAAACTAAGTCAACCATGTTGACTTAGCCATCTTAATAGGATTCAACAAATAGGGTTTCACAAAACTAGGTCAACCCAATCAACTTAATTGGTAGAACTTACAAGAAACATTCAAGTCACTTCAATAGAAAGTTTTCAATCTTAATCATCTTCTAACCCACCAAGGTTCCTTTATTTCTCTCTCTAACAATTTTTTACTTCATTATAGTTTAGTTTTGTGCAAGTTTATAGTCTTCAAAACTATAATCTTATAGTAAAATAAGTTAACCTAGTAAAATTAGTTCTATAACCTATCTTCTATCTAAAAGACTAAGTCGACCTGGTTGACTTAATTATTAAAGACTCTTAATTCTATAGAATAGTAGTGACCCAGTCAACTCTATTCTATAATGTTTGCATATAGTGTCATCTGAACCAACTCTGTATCATTATTAATTTGTAAATTAACAACTAATTCTAGTAATTAATTCATGCTTTTATTTTTAGATATTTGTATGCTTATAACAGCTCATATATTCTAATTATGTGGTTTTTAAAATTGCCGATTAGTTGAACTATTTTCTCCTTTTTTCACACACTACCAAATCACACAATATTGAAACTACATTTAACATTTGTCTTCCCAAGGCCTACCTACTTCAATTTAATCACCAAGGGGGAAGCTAACTTGGTTTTCTAGCCAAGTATAAACATGTGGTTAATGGTATACATTGGTAAATAACTTGACACCCTTATAATTATGAGATTTTGAAGTGAGGGGGTATCCCCTAATACCAAGATAGTGCCATTTCCAACATAGATCCCTTTTAGACTAAACATCTTGAAACCATCTATAGATTAGTTTATAGTAGCCTATTTTTAGCCAACTTCCTTATCACACATAAAATAACACTTTATAATAATCTAACAACACTCGATATGACCACTTAGTTATCATTTACTTTTTATTTGACTGCTTGTTCTTTGATCATTATATGTTGTATTGAAAATACTTACATTGGCAAGTGTTTGTGCAAGGTTTTGTGTTGTGTGGCTGAGTTAGATCATTCTCATTGATCTAATTATTTATGTGTTTGCTTCCATTTATTAATTAAAATTACATTACAAAATGTTTCCCTAATTTTAGCACATTATCATCTTATTCAACACAATATCTTATAAATTATTTATTTTCTTGAATGTATTACTAAATTGACCTAATCAACCCAATACTCCTTTCTTCCAATCATGTTATAGTACTAAGTTATCTTGGTTGAACCTATATCCTTATTAGGCTATCTTATTCCTTATTTATAATACTAAGTCAACCTGGTCAACCCAATACTCTTTTCTACCAATTAGGTTATAGTACTAAGTTGACTTGGTCAACTCTGTATCCTTATTAGGATATATTTTTCCTTGTTTATGATGCTAAGTCAACTTGGTTGACTCTATACTCTTCTACCCTATATCTAGTAGTACTAAGTCAACTTGGTCAACTCTATAAACTTATCAACTCCCTTCTCATAAATACACAATTGACTCAATCAACCTTGTATCTAATTTTTTCCCCTGCTCTCCTATCTAGATGACCTAGTTATTTGTTTCTCATTCCTTAGAATTCTCTTCATTTCCTCAAAATATCATGAACTACCCTATTATAATCTTCTTGGAAAACTTAAATCCATTTAGACATAATATGGGATATTATTTTCTCACTATCTTTACCTCCTAAGATAACCCTCACTCTTGGAGCACCTTTACCCCTCTTTTGTCTATGGATTGTAACATGCTTCAAATCACACCACAAGATCACGTAAGTGGATCCGATCCTTTTTGTACCTATGAAGACAATTCTCATCTTCAATATTTTAAACATAATGTGGGATCCATTGATACAATTATATTGATCAATCCCACTAGAAATCCACCTTACAACAACCCTCCCCCTAATACTAATTCAAGCAGTTCTCTTACAAACACCAACCCACCAATTTATATGATTTAACTACTTGCACAAGTCATACAATAAATTAAAATAATGTAAACTTTTAAAATCTCTCAAATTATTCAATTACAATGTCATTTGATTAATGTCTAATCAACCTCCAATTGTCAATCCTCAAGCCAATCTAAATTTTATTCCACCACCTCTTAGAGCTCACTCATGAAATGTTATTCCTCAACCTATCATGAATAAAAAATGCTTGAAAACATCAAAAATGATCCTTTATCCCCTTTCATCATGTCCATTGATATTGGTAATATATATCTAATGATAAAGTATGATGGGACTAAATACCCTACATCCTTTATCAAATCATTTGGAAATCTCTATAAATAGTGGATCCAAACTAATACTTTTCCCATAACTAAACTTCTAGTTAAAACCTTCACTGGTGATGTATTGGAATGGTACAACCAAACTCCACAACATTCAATTTGATAACTTGAGGATTTATTCAATCTTATATTTAAAGAGTTTTAACATAATGAGCTTCCCAAAATTTGCCTTAGACATTTCATCAATGGTAAGCTATCTCCCACCAAATCAGCTCGTGATTTTATCAAACAATGGAAATCTTTGGCCCATAAAGCTAACCATAACATGACTGATTACAATTTGTTCAAAATATTTATAACTAATTTAACTCCTTTGATTCAATATAAGGTTCAAAATTTTACTTCTCAAATTCTTAATGAAGCTCTTAACCAAGCCAAACATCAAGACTTCCTCATTAAGAAATTTGAACCTAATACCAAATTCCTTAAAGTATATTTTCAAACTTATACCAATGTCATCACTAAAAATACTCATTAAATAAAATAAGGAGTTTTCAAATTTGACACTTCCCCATATTCTCACATACCACTAACTTTATAGGAAACCCACCTTACCTATCATGGATTTGATAAAACTAATCAAAATCCACTTGGTTGTATTTGGATTCCTCTAAAAATTAGACCTAAAACTATTTATACTAAAATTATGGTCCTTGATTTGACCTTATCTTATAACATACTCCTTGATCACCCTTGGACTCATATAATGAGGGACATCACCTATTCCAATAGCCAATACATCAAATTCCTACATAATGTCAAATGGTATAAGCATGAGACTGATCTAAACCCTTGGAGTTTTTAACTTCCTAATTTGAAATCTCAATATCACATTCCTACCATTCTTACCATCAACAATATTGCCTTACCTAAATTTATCAACATTAATCCAGACTTACAGGTCACTCTCACTGATTTGGATGATGATGAACCTAATGACTTACAACATACTTTTAACACTATTAAGCTACATCCTTATATATTGGAATGGATTTCCCCCTCTTTATTGCCTTGTGATCATACTATTAATCTCATTGATGAGATCACCAATTTTACATCTTCATGCAATGCTTAGGAACCTTCTTACCTATAATATGCCTTCACATGAAATGATTATGGAGTGACAAAATTATTCCAAGATCCTCTAATCATGTCTCTACAAAATATCAATGACCTTGATATTTCACCTTCTAAAACTCTCCCTGAATCTCGAGCATGTACCATTTCTCCAACCTATGATGATAACTACATAATGGCCCAAGCTTAATCTCAAGCCTTAGATATTCAATATTATAAAAAACTTTAGATCAAATACATGATTTCAACCAGGATGTTCACACCATTTCCATGGATTTTGAATTACCTCCTAAAGGTCATGTACCTCTTGCTAATAATCCACTTCTTGATACTCTATGGGTGGTCAAAAAAATCTTCCCTTTCAAACCTCTGTAGATTATTGTAACTTCTCTACCACCTATAGATCCCATGACTACATCTAATTCTATCCTCATCAAATAAACTAATGACACACAAATATCATCTAATCAATCTACTCCTCTCATTCCCTAGATTACGTTAGATGTCAAGGCCATAAATTTACATTTCATACATTTTGAATATGATATCCATGATAATCAAGTTTATGATCTCAAAGTAGACATTGAGTATTATGGTCCTCTTCCCACTTTTCCTAGTGATGAATCTATTGGCCACTTCTGGGCCACATACCAATCTTGTACCCATATGGATCAGGTTGCTAATGGATGAATAGATGGATAATTTGAAGAGACACTTTGGAATGTTGATATTTCTTGGAATGAGTATGGAAGTGCATGATTTTCATTGGCTCTTCATTATTTTCATATAGACATTTTTGGGCTAGTGGTAGAAATTTTTAACAAGTAGTTTGTTGATGCTATATCTCACACATGTGAGGGTGGCAAGAGAGAAATATCACCTAGTTTTTTCCATTTTTAGTCCCAAGAACATATGTGCCAATTTTCAAGTCATCCACTAAAGTGCATAAAAAGATATGATGGTCCAAAGTTACCCTCTTAGTCAAAATTTGCTAAGTTTTCATACTTGGCCATTTTTTAAGAAGCTTAAATAGAGCCAAGTGAGCGTATTGTTGAATCCATATCTTGAAAATGTGGTATTTTTCATAAAAAGTGACCATATGGGTTTATTTATCTTGGTCCCTAGTTTCTACATGCTAAGTTTTAGATCATCCATCGAAGCATGGTAGAAGTTATGCATATTCAAAGTTGTCTCCTCAATCAAATTTCACTAATTTTCCCATACTTAGCCGAATGAACTAGACCATCATCAGGATATCATGTACGAATTAATGGACCATTCAACTTAAACATTTCATATATGCAATTACAAGTCTCCCAAGACTATTAGATCAAATGGGTTAATTCCTTTTGGCCTCAAGAACATCTCTTGCAAGTTTAGTGCCTCCATGATTCTTGTGCTTAAATATCCAAGCCTTCAAATTTGGTCAAAAACTATAAGGCATTCATACAGACATCAATTTTTAGACATAGAAAAGGAAATCCATTTGATCTTAAGTTTGATGGTCACATGAACATCATTTGATGGGAGTAAGGATCTCAATTTTAAGATGGGATTTTGATCAAAAAATGGTCATGAAGTAGTCATTGGCTTTCAAAAAATGGGTCCCAATAGATAAATGGTTGGCATTTGATCAAGCATTTATATCTAACAATGAGTGGAGGTAAAAGGAGTCAGTGAATATCAAGAGACAATACATGCATGATGATTTATAATAACACATTTAAATGGTAGAGGATCAATGAATCATAGGGATTCATATAAATTAAAATCAATAGAATGAGATGAGTCAATATGTCAATGAGATGAGTTGGATGTTGATGGCCAATCAAAATAAAGGCTAGCCCAAGATTTTTGATAAAGGTGGAAAATCCATTTCCCACCAAGGATGACAAGGTTTTATAGGGTCATCTTCACACCATTAAATCTCATTTAAATGCCATGGAGAAGTCAATAAGATGTAATAAGATATAAGGAACACATATGGATTGCCATAAAGGTTACATATGGAGATTTTTCTACAATAGTTTTTACCATTTTAAGAAGGATCCATGTATACATATGCATGATTTTGGTTCCTTTAGAGTAAGGATGGGTCTATTTAGACTTATTATAATATAGAAAAGTGTTATATAGTCTACAGGTCTATAATAATATGCAAACTAGAGGAAAAATAATAACCTTAGATTGGTTTTCCACCTATAGATGGAACTATGATCCAAATATGAAGATAAAGCAGAGATATGATTAATGTAAAGGATCTTAATCCTTTAGCATGGCCATATTCTTAACAAGTAGCTTCCTAAAAGGCATAAATCGATGATCTAATCAAATCCATTAGCATGGCATTTTGTCTTCAAGTGAGAGATGGTGTGAAGGATTAAATAAAAGGTCTAGTATTAGGAACTATAACTAGGAACATTCAATGCATCCTCAAAACCTTTGGGGAACTTTTCACTCAACAAGCCATAGGAAAGGTCTTAATTGATAAAAATGAGGCAAGGTTTCCATTGTCTAAGGAGTAAAATGTGGTTGCTTGAGTTCATTTAATGTCCTAGGACAAAGTATTATTTTTTTTATAGCATGTTCCCACATACTTTTTCTCTCTCTCTTCTCCTATATATCTTGGTTTCCTTCCCATTGAAGGGTTCTCATCTCTTAGAATTTATCATTTATTATTTAGGACAAGGATTTTCATTGAAACTATTAAAAAAATGTGCTCATTTTATAAGGTTAAAACCTATTAAAATATTGTAAGAACTACCTTTTGAAGTAATAGGATCAACTCTTTGCCTATCTCTTATCTTTAATTAGTGATTCACATGCTTTTATATGGTGAATTTGTGAAGGATATTCTTCCTAGTTTAATATCCTTATGCTTACCTTTTTAAAGGTTATTTCAATCTAACTTTCAGGTTTAGATTAGTGTTCTATTTGGAACCTCTTCCATGAAACATTTATGTAATTAGTGAGATTTTGAGATTGAGTAAGCCATAGTTGTCTTTTTCTAATCTAATGTGTGTTAAAGCTTATATGAGTGTCCATTTAATTTTGGTTGATCACATTTTTAGCCTTCTTAGGATCTTTGATTCTTTTTTTAACACTTTTCCTTGTAAAGAGTTATTCTAGCATTAGTTTAGGTGAACATCAAGAGGAAGCCAGCCTTCTCTGGAGGTTCAACTCCACCATAGGTGACCCATAGCCTAGTGTTGTTCCCATAATTCTGATCAAATTAGATAAGGCCTAAAAAACCCTCTCTAAGGGTTTAAATTTGAGCCATAATAGTTCCATCACACCTGGAGGGATTGATTTCTTTAAGAAAAGGGATTAATCAAAGTTGATGCTGGTTTGATCAAATTTACAATAGTTAAAGCTCCCAAAAAATAGCATATGGTGACTCCAAAATGAATAATCAACACTTTGGTATAGATTAGTAGCTTCATCTCATGCCAAAATTGATGATAAGATAAACTTTAAGAGGTATTAATTTTTTATTTGTTGAACTAACTTTAAATTTAGTAAAAAGAGTAAGGTTTGCCAATACACATTCATATCAAGGAACTTTTACTCCTAGGTCATTTTCAAGGCCTTCCCCTATAATAACACCTTCATGAAACCCTTGCATATCCATGGTACACCTTATATATTTTATGTATTTTAATGGACAAAGCCCTTTAACCCTTGCTCACTATGATCCTATCCTAATTTTAGACCTTAAAAGTGTTCCCTATTATACTGGAGACCAAACTATAACACCCTCTAAGCATTTCATGAACATAACCAACTTTTGAAATATCCATAATGTCATTGAGGTTAATATAGCTATTAGACTATTAGCTACTTCATTCAAAATAAAGACCTTAGATTAGTATAGAGGCCTTGTTGATAACTTCATTCAAACATGGGACCAATTAGGGGAAGCCTTATGTGAACTATTTGAGGACAAAAGTGACCATTTGTCACTTTTAGAGAAACTGAATACCATCAAGAGAGCTCCTCATGAAGTCATGCAAGACTTCATCATAAGGTTCCAAAAAACTTGGGATAAAATACAAGTCATAGTTAGACCAACCCCTAACTTTACCTTATTTAATGGCTATAAATAGTGACATAGTAGTGATGATCCAATCTATGGGAGGAAATATAATTCCAAATGAATATGAGGTGGCCATCAAAGCAAAAAAATATCTGGTTCAAGCTGACAAGCTTACACCCAAACCACCAATGCCCTTATTTCATAAAATTAGACCACCTCCTATTTCTATCCATCCACTTTATGTTATTCCTCCTACAAAAACAATTGCTACAATACCTACACCAAAATAAGAGAAAGCTTCCACTAGTGGATCTAGTTATTCACTAAAGCAAAAAAAACTTTCAAGAGCTCAAAAGCAGCTTCAATCCTTGAGGAATGAACTAGTAAATTTTAAAAGGAAATAGGATTTTAAGAGGCCTTATCAAAGTTCATATTAACCTTACTATCAATCCTTTCAAGTAAATAGGACACCATATAAGGGTAACTACCAAAGTTAGGGCCAAGGTCAAAACCAAGGACAAGGGAAACATGGCTACAATAGGCAAAATAATTATAATCCTTATGTTAATAGTACTTCCAACTCCTTCATCCTAACTCAAAATAATTTGGCTTAAGAATTAGAGGGTACCATGCATTACAATCAGACCTTTGGTTAACATATTATCCTAAATATTGACCTTAACTAAGCCTTCAATGATCAATGGTAGTAAGATGCTAATTTTGGATACAACCAATCTCTCATGGCCTAAAATACAGAGGTACCTATGATGACCAAGATAGTAGAGCCTCCATAAAGTCAAATGTATAATCAATGACCAAATTAGTTGGATGTTACAATAATGAACTATGAACAAGAAGAGTGCTACATAACCAGTAGGCTAGTTCTAGCTAGGCCTATATTCTTGTGAAATAAAAAACAATATTTAAAAGGAGGAAGATGGATGGTAATCAAGAAGTAGTCAAAGACCTTCTTACCATCACTCCATTGATAAATTTAAATGAACCTATTATCACTCCAAATATTCTGGGCCCCATAAAGAATTAGGGCCAAGGGATTATTTTAGTGTCTCAATGCTTACAAGTTCAAAAAATAATAGTGGTGGCTCCCAAAGTACAAGTAAAGGTTGGTAGTTCACCCATCAACATTTTTGAACAAATGAAAAGGTCAAATGTGAGTGTTCTCATGTGGGATATTCTATCTATGCCTATTCAGGTAGACATATTTTAAGAAGGCCTATCATAAATCAATGTTGTAGACAAGCCACCAAATAAGGTGAATGAAATTCTCACTAATACATCCAAAGGTTTAAGTGAAGGAAAATTAAGTAAATAAATCAAGCCTCATCCCTTCTATATTTTAGTCATCATTGTGAAATATCTAGTGTACAATTTCCTAGTGGAAAGTGTGGCTAGTAGCTCAGTAATGCCAAATTCCATAGCTTATCAAATTGCCCTAAAATATGAAACATGGTACAAAGGAGTGATACAACTTGATGGTTCTTCTCCCAAGCCACCTAGCATAATCAGGGACCTCATTATGACCCTACATACTTATCCAAGTGTCTCTACAGCTCAAGATGTATTGATCTTAGATGTTCCTCCTCACTTTACACTATGCCTATCTAGAGAAGTCATAGCAAATATAGGGGCTATCTTGTAGAAAATTGGTTCTTTATGGAATTTAGGATAAGTTATGGGGCCAAAGTGTCAATCTAAACTAATCCCATTAAATAATTTCATTTATAACCCTATGCACCAAATAATGTCAACATCAATTGCACCATTATTGATGAGGATTAATTTCTAATAGGGTAGGAGCCAAACACTCATCTAGAACAAGTACCAGACATGTTCTTAGATGAGATATGGAATGATAACTAGTTGGTGGACCCCTTAGAGGGTGTTGAATAAAGAGACTTGGGTGTTTACTATTTGCATGAAGAAATATAGCCCATGACATCCCTCATGAGACCTCAATAATATCTTAGTGTTCTATGGAAGCTATTCTTTGATGGTTCAAGGAGAAATCATGGGGTGGGTGTAGGTGTCATGATAATATCCCCTTCAAATGATAAGTATGATTCATATAGGTTCCAATTCAACTATTCTTGAAATAAAGTAGAATATTAGGGTATCATCCATGGCCTTTAATGGGATAGTAAGATAAGGATCAAACATTTACAAGTCTATGTGGATAGTGAATTGCCTACACACCAATTTAGAGGTTAGAATGCCACTAGGAACCCCTTAATGAAGTCCTAAAAACATAAAGTGTGGGACCTAATTGAGGACTTTGAGGCCCTTCAACATTCAATCAATTCCAAGGGGCCAGAATCAACATGATGACATGCTAGTAGTTATTAGGGCTCATTTTCACATCCCCAATGAATTGAAAAGGACCAAGGTTCAAGCACATGTCAAAGTGATAATAAGACCATGAGTGTTAGATAATGAAGCTCATTGGTTGGTCTTTAAAAATGATAAATAGATTGCATGTTTCTTGTATCAAGAAATAGAGTTCTCCTCCCTCAACCAAGAAACATTATAGCATCAGTGTGGAGAGAAAATTATTTAATTAAGGTCCAATAATCTTCTTAAAGGGATAGCCACCCTAGAAGGTCTCTTTCATGAAGGGGACCATATGAGGAAGGATAAATTAGTGATGTAAACTAATGAATAAAACTATGAGAGAGTTCTTATCTTTGAAGATAAGATCCTTAAGCTTCGAAAGGTAAGCACTCAAGCTGAGAGGCATGTTTTCATAGAGATTTGTAAGGAATATATAGATAGATTTACTTATAAATATAGTGACCTAAGGGGATTTGATCCTAATCTTGACCAATACACAATATAACTATAGGCTAATGTCAATCCTATCACGTAAAAGTAGAGGCCCATAAATCCTAAGATAGAAGAGCTTATGAGAAAGGAATTGACCAACATTGTTGAGTCCACAATCATCTTCTCGATCAAGAACTCCTCATGGGTAACTAATCTAGTACCTTCCAAAAAGAAGAGTGGGGAAATTAGACTATGTGTAGACTTCAAGTATTTTAATAGGGTCTCTTTGAAGGAACATTACCCTATACCATCCATAAAGCAATTCCTAAAAGTATTTTTTGGTTTAGAATGCTTCTCTCTCTTAGATGGATATTCAAGTTATAACTAAGTTCTAGTGAGAGAAGAGGACCAGTACAAGAATACCTTCACCAGTAAGTAGGGGACATTTGATTATTAAAATATGCCTTTTGGATTTTCCAATGTTGGGGTAACCTTTCAAAGAGAAATGGGCATGGCCTTTCAAGGATTGCTAAATAAAATGGTGCTAATCTATTTGGATGACATTACAATCTTATCTAAGAATGATAGTTAGCACATGAAACATCTAAGGTTTATATTATAAATATGTAGAGAGTATGGGATCTCTTTAAATCCCCAAAAAGGTGTGTTTTTTGTGCATGAAGGAAAACTACTGGCTCATTTTTTTCAAAAGAGGGATTATCCATTGACCCTGATAGAGTAAGTGTTATCTTAGGCTTATCCTTTCTAAAACATAGGAAAGAGATTCAGAGATTCCTTGGGAAGATCAACTTTGTGAGAAGGTTCATACCTAGTTTTGAAAACCTATTCAATCCTATCACCACCATGTTAAAGAAGAGAAAATTGTTTGTTTAGTCAGATGAAGGCAAGGCAGATTTTAAATCTATCAAGAAGGCCATTGCCCAAGTACCCTCACTCTTGAATTTTGATTTCTCCAAGGAATTCATCTTTTACACCTTTGCTACATTTAAAAATATTAGATATGTTGATTTAGAAGAATGGTGAAGGAATGGAGTAGTCAATTGCCTTTTTTAGTGAAGGGTTGAAAGGTTATGAGGTGAGGTACACTTTCATTGAGAAGAAAGTTATTAAATCCTTGATAATCCTAAATAAGTTTACACCCATGGTCTACAACAATAGGATCCATCTTATGGTGTCTCATCCTAGAGTTAGGTATTTCCTCCTTAACAAGGATTTGAATGATATAAGAGTAGGATATTTCATAAAGGTCATGGAGTATGACATAGAGATCAAGGTCACCAAGTTGGTCAGGGGTAAGGGCTTATGTGAACACTTGGTGAATGACCTCCAAGAAGATAAAGAAGTTACTTTGGTTACCCAAGATAACTCACAAGTAGGTACACCTCTACTTTAAAAGATTTAGCTTCAAGATATGGATCACTTCTTGACAATAGGAAAATGCCCCTAAGGTTTGGATAGATCCAAAAGAATTTATTTCAAGATTAAATCTATACCTTATTCATTAGTTGAATGTGTTATTTTTATAAAGGACCTTAATGGTGTACTCCTTAGATGCATAGATGATGACCATGTGACCAAACTCTTAGAGCAGTTCCATGATAGACCTGTAAGAGGCCATTTTACACCAAAGACTATAGTGGCTAAGGTGATGAGAGATATTTATTACTATCCCAACCTCTTCAAAGATGCCTATACATGGGGAAGAAAGTGAAAATAATGTTCTCTCTTCAAATGTAAATAGATATTGGTAGCCTTCCCCCTTAACCTAATTCAATTGGAGCAACCTTTCATGTAGTGGGGTTTATACTTCATAGGAATGATTAACCCTCCATCAAGTCCAAGGTATAAATGGGTGATCACTACATCTGACTACTTCACTAGGTGGATGGAAGCCATTTCTTTGAAGGAAGCTAGTGAAGGTGTAGTTCTAGACTTCTATGATAGCTTTGTGACCAGATTTGGTGTCCCAACTACCATAATTTTAGATAATGGATTAGCATTCTTTGGTATGAAGACAAGTGAGTGGGATCTCAAATTGGGCATCTACATCAACACCTATTCCAATTACTATTCTCAAGGAAATTGGTTAGTAGAGTCCACAAAAATAACTTTATTAGGATCATCAAGAGGACCATAAAGAACAATCAAAGAGAATGGAAAATAAATCTAAGAATGGACTTATGGGTTAATAGAGTGACTCCTAAAGAGGCCATTAACAATTATCTATATGTCTTAGTATATGGAAGGGATGCCAAGTTGACCATATCTATTTAACTACCTACATTGAAGTTATCTCATCATCTTGAGTTGATAGAGGATGAGCCCATAAATGTGAAGATGATAGAGCTCATGGAGATGGAAGAAACTAAGGACCCTCTTATGAAATCACTAGAGTCACATCAAGTTTAGGTTAAGAAATCATTTAACAAGAAATATATAGAAAGGGACTTCAAATAAGGGGACCTAATTGTAAAATTAGACTCAAATAGGGTCAAACCAAGCAACCATACCAAGTTTGATATCTTGTGGAGTGGTCCTTATTTGATCCATGGATGCATGGAACATAATTATTTTTAGCTTGCTTAATTAGATGGAGAGGTATTACCCATCCTATTCAATGCCATTCATTTAAATCCCTAATATTGAATAGCATTGCATCCACTATAACATATTGTACATGTTAGAATAGATTTATGCTTTCCTCTAAGTTCTTTGTGCACATCCCTTTTTTATTATATTGTTTCCTTTTCCAAAGTGCCTCAAGAATTATGTTTTGTTTTATTTCTTCTAGTCCTTGTTTCTTCAAGAAAGGTTCATCTCAGTTGCACTAGATAATGACTCCATGTCCAATGGACTATATAAGGCAAATGGTTTGGGTTTTCAATGCATGATAGGCATGCTTCTTTGTGAATCACCAAATATGTTGGCCACATCTAGCCCACATACCAAGTTTTTACCCATATGTATTAGGTTGCTAATGGATGAATAGATGTACAAGTTGTAGATACACTTAATAATGTTAAAATTTATTGGAATGAGTATGGAAGTACATGGTTTTCATTTGGTTCTTCATTATGTTCATATAGACATTTTGAGGCTAGTAGTAGAAATTTTGAGCAGGTAGTTTGTCGACACTATATCTCACACATGTGAGGGTACCAAGAGAGAATGGTCACATGGGTTTATTAATTTTATTCCCAAGAACATATATGCCAAATTTTAATTCATCCTCTAAATCACATCAAAATATATGAAGATCCAAAGTTGGCCTTTCAGTCAAAATTTGCTAAGTTTCCATACTTGGCCATTGTTTAGGAAGATCAAATAGAGCCAAGTGAGCATATTGACAAAGATATATCTCACATGTGTGGTAATATTAGGAAAAAGTGATAAAATGGGTTTGTTTACCTTTGTCCCTAGTTACTACGTTCTAAGTTTCAAATCATCCATCAAAGCACGATAGAAGTTATGCATATTTAAAGTTGGCTCCTCAATCAGATTTTAACAAGTTTCCCATATTTAGCCAAATGAACTAGACCATTGTTAAGACATAATGTGGGAATGAATTGACCAATCAACTTGAACATTTATTAGACACACTTGAAAGGATATTAGGACCAATTAATCAAATGGGTTCATTCTTTTTGGCCTTAAGAATATCTCCTGCAAGTTTGGTGCCTCCATGATTCTTGCACTTTAAGATCCAAGCCTTCAAAGTTGATCAAAAAACATAAGACATTCATGTAGACATCAAGTTTTAGACAAATAAAAGGAAATCCATTTGATCTTAAGTTTGAAAATCGTATGAACATTAATGATAGTCACATGAACATCATTTGATGGGAGTGAGGATGTTAATTTTAAGATCATGAAGTACTCTTTAGATTTAAAATAGTGGGTCCAAATAAATCAATGGTTGATGTTTGATCAAGAATCAAAATCTAATGGAGATAGGAGGTCAAAGGGGTCATCGAATCTTAAGAGTAAATATGTGCATGAAAAGGGTCAATAGTGTATTCAATTGATAGAGGATCAATGACTCATAGGGATTTATATAGATCAAAATTAGTAGATTCATATGAGTCAATATGTCAATGAGATGAGTTAGATTTTGATGGCCAATCAAAAGAAAGGCTAGCCCAAGATTTTCAATGAAGGTTGAAAATCCATTTTTGACCAAGGGTGACAAGGTCTTGTAGGATCATCTTGATGCCATTAAATCTCATTAAAATTCCATGGAATGGTCAATATGATGTAGTAAGATATAAGGAACACATATGGATCACCATCAAGATTAAATATGCAGCTCTGGTTCATATTTTTGCTCAAGAAAGGTTGTTTCTATAATAGTGTTCACCATTTTAAGAAGGATTCATGTATGCATATATGATTTTTTGGTTCCTACAAAGAAAAGATGGGTCTATTTAGACTTATTATAATATAGAAAAGTGTTATATAGTCTATAGGTATATACTAATATGGAAACTATAGGAAAACCAATAGCCTTATATTGGTTTTTCACCTATAGATGGACCTATGATCCAAACATGAAGATAAATTAGAGATATGATTAATGCAAAGGATATTCATCCTTTAAATGGCCATAGTCTTGACAAGTAACTACCTAAAAGGCACAAATCCATGATATAGTCAAATACATGAGCATGAGGTTTTGTCTTCAAGTGAGAGATGGTGTGAAGGATCAAAGAAAAGGCCTAGTATTGAAAACTACAACTAAGATCATTAAATGCATCCTAAAACCTTTGGGGACCTTCTCACTCAATAAGCCATAGGTATTGTCCTAATCAATCAAAAATGTGGAAAGGTTTCAATTGAATAAGGAGTAAAAGGTGGCATCTTAGGTTCATTTAATGACTCAGGATAAAGTATTATTTTTTTGACAGCGTGTTCACATATTATTTCTCTCTCTCTCTCTTCTCCTATATATCCTGGTCTTATTCCCATTCAAGGGGTTCTCAGTTCTTAGAATTTATCATTTCTTTTTTAGGACAAGCATACTCATCAAGACTCTTAAAAAAGTGTGCTCATTTGATAAGGTTAAACCCTATCAAAATATTATAAGAACTACCTTTTGAAATAATAAGATCAACTCTTTTTCTATATCTTATCTTTAATTAGTCTTTAGCATGCTTGAATATGGTGAATTTTTGAAGTAGATTCTTCTTAGTTTATTGTCTTTATGCTTGCCTCTTTGAAGGTGCTCTCAAGCTAACTTGCAGGTCTCGATTAGTGTTATATTTAGAACATTTTTCATGAAACATTTATGAAATTAGTGAGATTTTGAGATTGAGTAAGCCATAGTTATCTTTTGCTAATCAATTGTGTCTTCAAGCTTATACAAGTGTCCATTTAACTTTGGCGCATCACCCTTTTAGCCTTATTAGGAGCCTTGATTCTCTTTCTAATCCTTTTACCTAAAAATCATTAGTCTATCATTGTTTTAGGTGAGAATCAAGAGGAATTCAACATTCTTTAGAGGTTCAACTCCACCATAGGTGACCCATAGCCTGGGGTTGTTCCCATAGTTTTTCTCAAATTGGAAAGGCCTTGAAGAAACCTCTCCAAGGGTACAAATTTGAGCCATAATAGAATCTATTCTTGAATTAATTCATGCTCAAGAACCTCAACTTTATTAAAAACATCACAAACTTATGAATTTCAAAAATAAATCCCCTTGTTTCAATAACTTCATCACTAGCATAGACTCTATAGCTAATCCAATTTCTTCTTTACCAAATTCACCATATCATTTATAAGATGGAAATGCTATGCTTATCAAAGAAAAAAATAACATTTAATATGATACTCCATCATCCTAACAACCTATTACAATTTATCATGAAATCAAACCTATTAAATATGATAACTTTATCTTATTTTTTGATATATATTATGAGATATTTGCTTGGTCCTATGAGAACATGCTTGGTATTAACACTAACATTATGGTCAAAAATATCATTACTTATCTTGATTCCAAACATGTGCACTAAAATTAATGAAAATTTCCACTTTAATTTTCCACCTAATTCCATAAGTAAATTATCAAACTTCTTCTTGCTAAGTATATCAAAACTATGGACTACTCTGAATGGGGTTTGTTGACCAAATTTAAATTTTTAGTCAAATTAGAGAACCTATAGGAAAAAAAATTAGTCTTTTGGGTCTATACTATGTCTAATATATTATTATAAGGTGTTTCATAGGTCAATTAATTTCAATTTATATTATAATAACTTTGGTCATTAGTTTTCTAGGTCCATTTATCATTTTGAGTCATTTTAAGGGGTCAAATAGGTGTATTTAATGATTTATACAAGTTTATTGGGAAATGTGAAAGTTTAAATGGGTGATGTAATGACCCATGTGTCCAAAAAGGTCTTAATTAATTGAAAAAAATTGAAAATTTGTAGGTTAATTAGAAGAAAGTTAGTTATCCTAAAGAAAAAGAAGAAAATGGCACATATATGGCTCCTTGGGAAGCATACCAAATATGAGGAGGTAATTTAACATCTCTCCATATTACTAAAGCTCATATGAGTTATTTTTTTAATTTTCAATTTCCAATTTTAATCCAAAACCATTCTATCTCTTTTTCATCCTTCTTGGCATAAATGACTTGTAGGTTTCCATTTGGTACAGCCAACAAATAGGGTTTTAGATAAAATTATTTTTGGAGATGGTTATAAAATCAGAGACATTAAAATAAATATAATAATTTTGATAAATGTCCAACTTTGCTTCATGAACCATCCATTCGAATTGGACTATGCAAATTTACTGGTTGTTTGGTGCACCCTTTAGGTTTTGGTCTTGTTTGAGAAACTTCGTATGATTTGAAAAATTAAGATTGATTATAGAGGATTTTAGCCTCATTTTATAGAATTTTCCATTATTTTTTTCATTTTTTAATTTTTTTACAAGTTAATACCCTTAGGTTTTACATACTAGTGCATTCTGTGTTGATAAGCAGTTTTCATGGTTTTTTGAGTTCCCATGATGTACATGTTTTAAAGGTTATATTTTTTATCCCTTCATATTTCATGGTTTTATTCATACTTACACATACCCATAGTCTACCAAATTCATATCCTTCTCACTTTTTCCACCTATATCCATGTTGAATCATGTGTGAAGAGCTTATTTATCTTGTTCATGAATGTGTATTAGAGGTTTAAAATAGTTTTTATGTGTGTATATTCAATAAAAACATATTAATCCCTCTAAGGAATGTGAAGGAGGAATATTATAGTCATACTAAAAACCTTATATAGTCAGTCAAATGTGCATCTATAGGTGGTGTAAGCAGTGAGTTGAGGTTTCATAAGGGGAAATAGAGCAATGGTGGATCCTTATTATAAGTTATAGTAGGTTAAGTGAAATATTATAGGATTATGTGAGAATATAGAGTGGAAAAAAGGTGAAATACATGAACAAATAAAATGACTGAGTATTCAAGGTTCATAATTCCTTTTTTTATCAAAATAGAGAACACTTTGATTTTGTGAACATCATGTGATATGGTGATAGGATCTCTTGATGCCTTATCGGGGTTTAGGTTTGTTTTCCCTAAAATATAAAATAAGTTCACAAGGTTTTAAGAGTAAAGTTAAAATTGAGAGTAGTCTTTTAGAGGTCTAAATTTTCCCAAGAAACCATTGAAAACAACTAGTGATGTCTACAGTTTTAGACCAAAAGAGTTCTTTTCTACCAAAGTTACAAATTGAATAATGTTTCCAAGATTAGAAGGTATCATGAGTGAATTATCATAAAAATTGAGAATAATTATCATAAATTCAATATGACAAGATGAAATTTCAACCCATACACTCTACCCTTTTCGTACAATGTCAAATGTCCATCTACAACAAGGTCTTAGGCAGGGTTGTCCCAGTTAAAGACCTAAACATAAATTTTGGTGTTGGTTTGAGGATTTTAAAGTGGAATTAAAACATTAAAAGTGTCTCATGACCTTGAGGCATGAAAATATGATCCATACACATATAAAACATGCTCAAACTAGGTCATATCCACCTACATCAGGGGTAAAAAGGGACATGTCATAGTAAGGATAGTGAGCTAGCATTTAGAGGTTTGATGATGTTTTATCTTATCCAAGGTGAATATTAGTTTATATATGTGATTTTTGAGTTTAAGGATATTGAGTCAAGACCACATACATCATAAAAAACTTATTAGAAGCATAAACAATCTATAGGTAGGAGCTAAAATAAGATGTCTCAATCCAATCATGACAGAGGAGAACCAATAATGAGCTAAAAAGTGTATGAAGAGTGAAATAAAGGTTAGGATGGTGTATTTAACTCATTTATACCATAATTATAATAATTAAAACCTAAAAAATCCCATATCAATGTGAAATAACTTGCATAATCCCCTTTGATCCTTAAATACACCTATAGCTAATCAAACAACAGTGAGCAAAGAACTAAAATTCTTGACATGAACATGGCATAAACTTAGAGAAAGTGGACCTAGGTCACTATTGGATCACCATGATAAATTTTAGGAGGAATTTATATTCATGTTTATAATCTTAAATGATCTCACACACATCTTCAGGGGTCAATAAAGGGAGGGTTTCTTAGTTTTACAGGCAGGAAGGACTAAGTTTGTGAGATAAATGAATGTAAATCCATTGGTAGGGGTTTAAATGTGAAGCAAAGCATGGAAATTGATGGAGTTTGTGTTGGAAGGACTAGGTGAGGTTTTTTCCTTTTCTCTAATTCCTAGAACATGCTTAGACACCTATAGGTCAGAAAAGTAAGTCAATGTAAATAGAGCTAATGGTATGAATCATGGTATTCCTTTGGTAACCTAGGATGAGTAAAAATGACCTAGAAGTGCTATAGGTTATTAAGGTGAAATTAAAATTATGTTTTAATAAATAATAACCTAGATTAAACATAATATATATATACAAGAAAGCCTAAAGGGAGGGTGTCTCAGTCACTAGACTCAGTCAAGTAGGAAGCTTTCTCCAAGCTATGCAAGGTGTATAGAGGGGTAAATAAATAAAGGAAATGATGTGACCAACATGTGAGACCAATTTTAAAATATCAAAATGGTATAATGACACTATATTAAGATGATTTTGAGTAAGTTAAAGGTCCTAAACAAACATTACACAGTCAAATTGGTAAACCCTACACATAATGACCTTCTTTATGGTTCTTTTTGGTTTTCATGCCTTTGGAGGGTCTTGTCATGTGATCATGGGCTAAATTTTTGTATATGGAATAGTTTCAAATTGTATAGACCTCTAAAATTCCTAATTTTTATGATAAAATAAGGGAAGTGACCTCTATTTTATCTCAGATAGGTGGCACTTTCCCTTGCATAAACCCTGCATTCTTGACAAAGGAGGAGATATGGTGGACTAGAGGCCATGGAAACATTGAAATAGATTTTTAAAAGTTGTAATATACCTATAAAATATGTAAAACCAAAAATCAAGGGTTAGAATCCAATAGGGTGGTTTAGACACCAAGAGTTATAGTCAAGCCTCTTATGTAGAGGGTCATGCCTAAGGCCTAATGAGAGGTCAATCCCAATTTTAGAAAGATATTTATGTTATAACATATTTAATAGTTTTTATATTATTTAATTATGGAAATATTTAGGGATTCATTTTTGGACCTTGAAGTATAAATATGCATACTAGACACACTAAGACCGAGTGTCCAAGTAGGGAGCCTTCCATACTTATAGCATGAGATTATCTATATAACTTGTTGAATATTTTTTTTGGAGCCTAAAAAAAAATAATCTTTTATATTGTAGGTAAAAAAATGAGAAACCATTTTTGGTCCAAAACCAACTCAAACTTGTACAATAAGAGGAAAACAAGTTCGATAGGCCATATTTTGATGATCACATATTTCATGGAGCTATGCATGGGAGCCAAAGTATTTATGTGGTGTTATAATGGGTATAATATTACATATTTTTGGATTTTAATATCAGGTTGGACATCCCAACTTTATAAACAATCATTAAGACCAAAAATAGGCCTAAAACCCTACTAAACCCTTGTTAAGGACTAGTCTTGGAAAATGGATTTGGATAGATAAAAAAATGAAATATTTTGACCAAAATATATATTTTAACTTAGATAATAATCCCATATTATAATTAATACCATGATAAGTTGTACATAATTATACGTATGGATGTAAACATAAGATTTTTCTCACTATTTTATGTGTTGTGTAGGCTACATGAGAATTTAAAGGATGAAAAAAATATTTATGGAAATATTGAGACTTTTAATAACTCAAAATATTCATTTAAAATCTATAAATAACTCTTAAGTTCTTCAACTAGGTCCTTACTTTTAGCCAATCAAAATTGGCCTAATGCACAAGCTAGAGAGAAGAGAAGAAAACTTCCCTTAAGCTTATTTTAAAAATTTCTTTATGATTATAAGGTAATTGAGGGTCTTTAAAATTTTAATTTAATTCCTCCCATATATTTTAATGATAAATTGAAGCCATATTTGAAGACAAGTCTGATATGTGCATAAGAAGGAGGTTTCCTAGAGTGTAGGTGATGATGGCTCTCTTCCAGGTGATTCCAAAAGACTAGGCATTAAAAAAATGAATTGAGATTAATTTATGAGAACATAATCTTATATTAACTTAATTTTAATTTCCCTTTATTAGTTAAAAATCACTTAAACAATCCTAATCATGAAGGCAATTTTCTATACAAGAAAAAGAGTTTTAGGCCACTTTGTATAACTTGGATTGACACTTTTTGATCCTATCCTTATATGGTTTGACCTATATACTATTATAATGAATTTATAACTTATTTTATCATCTTGACAAGTTTCATTATGACATTTTGACTTCTCTTTCTCTCTCTCTCTCTCTCTCTCTCAAAGTCCATAAGAGCTGGCTAAATTGGCATTATATTGGATGCTCCACCTGAGTATGGTGAATCCCTACTCATTTGTATACATTTTGATCAATAAAATGACTAATTTTTACCTCTTCATTAATTTTTAAATTTTTTTAATCCATTTATGATGAATATTTCTTAGTGGAGACTATGGATTCCTATCATGTGGTCTCATTCTTTCACCTTGTTTACAACTGGAAAACATCTTTTTGCAGGGCATGTGAATTGTTTTAGGAGATGTTAGATGTTGAGTGAGTTAGTATTTTCATTAGTTCCATTAAATTCATCTTTTATTATCTTCCTAGCTTTGTACATCCATCCATGACCTCACAATATAACATTGATGTGAGAAGATGAAGATTGAACAAGCATAAGTTTGGTTTATCTTTTGGTCTTAAGTGTAGGATAAAATTGGTTAGAATTCATAAAATTGATTTGGTGTATCACCTCCTTAGTTTATATTTTATTTTAGTTATCTCTTACCCTTTTCACCCACAAAATTTATTAGTAGTACTAGTATTCAAGTGGTACATCAAGGGAGCTATCCCTATCTAGATATTCACCTCATTCCTTAGGCTACCCACAATCCTAGTGGTAATTCCATTATGCCACTTGGATGAGGAGAGGTTTTTATCTCCTTAAAGGGTGTACATCTAAGTGACAATAGTTTTTGGCATGATTGATGGGATTCTTATTCCAAGAGTTAGAGGATTTTTGGTGTTGTCCTTCAACACATCAGCCTTTGGAGGCATATTTTCAAGCATCAATGGTGAATTTGAACACATATATGTTGGTCAATGAGCCCATGTTGTCCTTTGTAGATTGATGGTGACATATTTATTTGTTTTTTTGCTTTAAATGAAGATTCATGGCTGACCTTGGATTTGATTTTTATCCTCTACAAGTTGGTGAAACATATCCATCTTATCCCATTCCCTATCAATATGAACAAGTTCTTGGTAAATCTTCTTATGATAATTATTAGTCCCAATATGATCATATTCAGCCATGTCATGAGTTGTATAAATCAAATAACTAGCCTTCTCAATTTCTTATTCCTAGTAAACCTAATCCTTTCTCCAATCAACCCATTTCCACCTTCAAACAAGAACTTTTGGGATACGAAAGGTATATGTTGGAGCTTGATACTTGAAGGGGTTATGGTCAAAGGATTCATAATAATTCCATCCATAAAGTGAGAAATAAATTAGAGTTAGTTAAGGAGTGGGCACCTATTGAGAGAGCTAATTGGCAAAGGCTGATAAGTGAGATGTTTGATGTGAGTGGTCTAGTCTCTTCCTTGGAGGTTAGGGTATAAGTTCATGAAAAGTAACCTCCCCAAACCTATCAACATTTATACCCACTTCCTGAAGTTCCATATCAGCCATATATGACCCCTCCTCATGAGTCAAACCAATCCTATCAAGGTCATCTTTTTCTTAGTCATTTGGAGGAGAGTATTGAAATAAAAAGTCTTATATTTAAGGCTAATCTTGATAGGTAGATTGAATTAGCTAACATTCATATGTAATAATTTATGTTGGAAGAAAAGGAATTGGAGTTTAATACTAATTTTCCCTCTCACATACCATCCTCACCACCTAAAAAAGAGACTCATAATCCCAATGTCCTAATTTGGAACAAAATAGTGGAATCATGGGGAAAGGAGGAGAAAATTCTTGACCAAGAGTGTGAAAGTAGGAAGACATCTAATCCTAACATCATAATTTGGAGCAAGATAATAGAGTCATGAGGTAATAAATAAGATGGAATCATTGTCCAAGAGTGTGAAGTTGAGAATGGAGTTGATAATTTTCAAGTCCCTCCCACCCTTCCTCAATAATCCTCTTATATTCTAGGGTAGCCTTCATGCAATCCTTAATTCCATGCTGATTCCTATCAACTTTAAGAGAAGATTTTCCAAGAGAACCTAGCCAAGAAAATAGAGGAATTAGAAGCAAATATGAGATTATTATGTCAAGGTGAGGTGGAAGGTTTATACCAAAATATCATATGCCTAAACACACCACATCTCCCCTTCCTTAAGATCTTAATAAAGAGTATTTTACCTTGAATTCTTAATATGACCTTGAGCTCTACATTCCACCTCCGCTAACTAGTTCATCTTACCCTTACCCCATCAAACTTTTCCTTGATGGACCTGAGGTTTTGTAATCAAAGGAGGACTAGTTGATTGATAAATAAAGAGATCTCTTTATTGAATAAAACTTACCTCCTTGGTAGCCTCATTGTGATAGACCACATGATTTCAAGATGCCTAGTCTTGGCATCACCATGAAGGAGGTTGAATATATTTTATCCCTTTACCAAAGAGATCAAACTATGGTAGATAAAGTTAATTTTGAAATCCCTTAAGAGGTTTGAAGTGCTGAAGAGAAGATAAGCCCTTGTGTTGAATCTCTTTTCTTCATTGATGATGAAGAATGTTTTATTTGTGTTGAAGAACCTATCTTGAAAGAGGAAAATGAAGAGGATCATGCTTAATTAATGGTTGATAAAGAAAAACAAATGAGTTTTTATGAGGAATAAATCATCATATGTACTCCATTTGGTGAAAAAAAGGATAATTCACAAGTTTTTACCTCCATATTTGATGACGAAGAAATGATCATTGATTCTTTTCTCACTTTGTAAGATATAATAGAATAACATGAACAATTTATTAATAAGTATTTATATGACTTATTTGAAGTCATTGGGGTAGGTTATACTCCTATTCATGGAGGATATGAGCTAGTTAAAGATGGATAAGGTAGCATTGGTACCCAAGTAAGTATGCAAAAGGAAAGCATTCTTTTAAATCTATCCTTTCAAGAAGCATATGCATTTGATGATGACATGTTTAAATTCATAAATATGTGATAACATTCTCTAAAATATTTGGGAGAAACACATCAGATCTTAAAGGATGGAATAAGCTCTTATTAGCCTCAATATTCCAAAGAACATGAAACTACTCCTCTTGAATCCATTCCTACTAAAGAGATACAAGTTGACCATGAGATGAAGAGTGGGAAAAAGTATGAAGTGTATGAACATGTTCAATAGGAATATATATAAATTGGAGACATATTTAAGGATGACTTACTTGAGATGAAATCGAACATAGTGCCAAGTAAGAGGTCTTGTCCATAAAGCACTCATTCTATAGAAAATCATGCTTGACACTATGTCTCATCTCAACATGAAGATGATTCAAGAATTTTTCCTTTTGATCTTTGAAATGATGTATGTTTAGTTTATATTTGTGCATAATATGTTGTTTCCTAATTCCCCTAAGTGCTTAACCACATGTGTGTGTCTTGTGTGTTTGATTTATTTATTATGTTTATCCTTTTCTTTTGTGGTTGAAGTAGTCACTAGTGTCTTATCTTGATCAAAAGTTATGGTCAATGGTCAAAATTTTATTTTTTTGTCTATCCGTAGACGAATCCTAAGCCCAATGGACTAATAAGGCTACTAGTCTAGTTAGTATAACAAGCATACTACCCCTTTGAGTCAACAATTTATTGACCAAATTTGACTTTTTAGTCAAATTAGGTCACCTATAGGTACAAATTAGTTTTAGGTATATAATAGGTATAATGTCTTGTTATAACATGTTTCATAGGTCAATTAGCGTTAATTGATGTTATAATAACTTTGGTCATTAGTTCTCTAGGTCCATTTATCATTTTGAGTCATTTTAAGGGGTTAAATAGGTGTATTTAATGCTTTGCATAGGTTTATTGGGAAATGTGTAAGTGTAAATGGGTGATTTAATACCCCATGTTTCCAAAAAGGTCTTAATTAATTGAAAAAACTAAAAAATTTTAGGTTAATTAGAAGAAAGTTAGTTTTCCTTAAAAAAAGAATAAAATGACACATGTATGGCTCTTTGGGAAGTGTAACACATTTGAAGATTCCATATAACATATATAAATATTCCTACAACTCAATACAATGATTTTTTTGATATATAAATGCCAATTTGAAGCCAAAACCATTTTATCTTTTTTCCATCCTTCTTGGCATAAAGAAGTGACTTGCAAGTTTCCACTTGGTACTACCAACAAAAAGGGTTTCATACAAAATGATATTGGGAGATGATTATAAACTAAAATACATATAAATAAATTTAAAATTTTTGAGAAATGGTGAATTTTGCTTCATGAACCATCCATTTGAAGTGGATTATGTAAATTTTCTTGCTGTTTGGTGCACTCTTAAGGTTTTGGTTTTGTTTCAAAAACTCAATATGAGTCAGATGTTGAGATTGATTCCAAGGGATGTTTACCTCATTATATATCATTTACCATTATTTTTTTCAAGTTTTAAGTTGATTTGACAAGCTAAAATAGTTAGTTTTTGCATACTAGTGCATTCTATGTTGATGAGTAGGTTTCATGGTTTTTTGAGTTCCCATGCTTTGTGAATGGTTGAAGGGGGTTGTGTTAATCCCATGTACATATTTTAAAGGTTATATTGTTTATCCCTTCATATTACAACCTCATTATCTAATAAATGTGTCATGGTTGTAGTCATACTTACACATACGTATAGTTTACCAAATTCACAGCCTTCTCCTTGCTTTTTCCACATGTATCCATGTTGAATCATGTGTGAAGAGTTTCATTATATTGTTCATGAATTTTTATTATAGGTTTAAAACATTTTTTATGTTTCTATATTTAATAACTATATTAATCCCTCCAAGGAGGGTGAAGGAGGACTGTGATAGTCATACTAAAAACCTTCATATAGTTAGCCAATCAAATGTGCATCTACAAGTGGTGTAAGTAGTGAGTTGAGGTGACATAAGGAGAAATAGATCAATGGTGAAGACTTATTATAAGTTCCAATATTTTTAATGAAACATGACATGCTTATGTGTGAATATATCATGTCAAAAAGGTGAATTCCATGATCAAATACAATGATTGAATATTCAAGGTTCATAATTCTTTTTTTAGCAAAATAGAGAACCCTTTGATTTTGTGAACATCATGTGATATGGTGGTAGGAGCTATTGATGCCTTATTCAGGTTTAGGTTTGTTCTCCCTAATATTAAAAATAAGTTCAAAAGGTTTTAATATTAAAGTTCAAATGGAGAGTAGTCTTTCAGATGTCCAAATTTGCCCAAGAAACCACTAAAAACTAGTGATGTCTACAATTTTAGACCAAAAGAGTTATTTTATACCAAAGTTACAAATTGAAAAATGTTTTAAAGATTTGAAGGTATCATGAGTGGATTGGAATAAAAAGTGAAAATAATTATCATCAAGTCAAGATGACAATATGAACTTTCAACCCATACACTCTGCCTTGTCCATACAATGTCAAATGTCCATCTATAGCAGGGTCTTAGGTAGGGGTGGCCTAGTCAAAGACCTAGACATAAAGTTTGGTGTTTTTTTTGAGGATTTTCAAGTGGAATTTAAACATGAAAAGTGTATTGTGACCTCAAGGCATGAAAATATGATCCATATACATATAAAATAAGCTTAGAGTGAGTCATATCCACCTGTAATAGGGTATAAAGGGACATGTCATAGTAAGGATAATGAGCTAGCATTTGGAGGTTGGATGATGTTTTTGCTTATCCAAGGTGAATATTAGTTCAGATATGTGATTTGTGACTTTAAGGATGTTGAGGGAATAAAACACACATCATAAAAACCTCATTAGAAGCATAAGCAACCTACATGTAGGAGCTAAAAAAAGATGTCTTAGTCCAGTCAAGACAGAGGAAAATCAGTTATGAGCTCAAAAGTGTATGCAGAGTGAAAGAAAGGTTGGGATGGTGGATTAAAATAATGGTCACCATAAATATAGTCATGAAAACTTCAAAAATCCACTAAAAATGTGAAATATCTTACATAATCCCCTTTGAGCATTAAAGATACCTATAACTGATCAAATAATAATGAGCAAAGAATTAACATTCTTGACATGAATAAGACATAAACTTAGATCAAGTGGACCTCCATCACTATTGGATCACCATGATAAATTTTAGGATGAATATATATGCATGTTTCCAAGCCTGAATGAGCTCATACACATCTTCAGGGGTCAATAAAGCAAGGTTTCTTGGTCCTACAAGTAGGAAGGACTAAGTTTGTGAGATAAATGATTATAAATCCATTGACAGGGGTTGAAATGTGAAGATAAGAAAATAAATTTGTGGAGTTTTTATTAGAAGGATTAATTGGGTTTTTTTACCTTGTCTTTAATGCCTATAACATGCTCAGACACCTACAAGTCATAAATATAAGTCAATGGAAACACAAGTATTAACATGAATCATGGCATTCCTTTGGTAACCTAGGATGCATAAAAATAACCTCTAAGTGTTGTAGGCTATCAAAGTGAAATGAAAAGGATGTTTTCATAAATAATCACCTAGATCAAACATAATAGACCTATAGGTAGGGCTAAAGGGAGAGTGTCATAGTCAATAGACTCAGTCAAACAAGAAGCTTTCTCCAAGCTATGTACGGTATATAAAGGGTAAATGAAGAAAGGAAATGATGAAATCAACATATGATACCACTTTTAACATATAAAAATAGTATAATTGAAATATATTAAGAGGATTTTGATCAAGTTAAAGGTTCTAAAAAAACATTGCATAGTCAAATTAGCAAACCCTTCACACAGTGACCTTCCTCATAGTTCTTTTTGGTTTTCATGCCTTTGGAAGGTCTTGTCCTGCAATCATGGGATAAATTTCTGTATAGGTAATCCTTTAAAATTGGATAACCCTCTAAAATTAATAATTTTTTGGAGAAAATATGGGAAGTTCCCCCTCTTTTGTCAAAGATAGGGGGCACTTTCCCTTGCATAAAACCCTACATTCTTGACAAAGGAGGAGATATAGTGGACCAAAGGCTAAAGAAACATTTAAAGAGATTTTTTTAAGTTGGAATATACACATAAAAATATGTAAAACCAATAATTATGGGGTGAAACCCAATAGGGTAGTCTAGATACCAAGAGTTACAGTCAAGCCTCTTATGCAAAGGGTCATGACTAAGGCCTAATGAGAGGTCAATTCCCATTTAACAAGATATTTATGTTATAAATTGTTGGATAGTGCTAATAGGATGTAATTTTATGTTTTTTATCTTATTATAAGTATTTAAAGATTTAGGAAGTCATTTTTGGACCTTGAAGTACAAACATGCATACTAGACACACTAAGACCTAATGTCTAAGTAGGGAGCCTTCCATACTTATAGCATGAGATGAGATATATAACTTGTTGAATAATGTTTTTGGAGCATATAAATAAGTTTTTAATCCTTTATATTGTATAAAAAACAAAGAATAAACCATTTTTGGTCCAAAACTAAATCAGAGTTCTAGAACAAGACGAAAACAAGCTCGATATGCCATCTTTTGATGCTCACACATTTCATGAATATATGAATGGGAGACAAAGTATTTATGGGGTGTTATTAGGGGTATTATTTTCCATATTTTTTAAATTTTTTATTAGTTTTGTTTTCCCAACTTTATGAACAATTTTTAAGACCAAAAATAGGCATAAAACCCTACTAAACCCTTGCTAAGGACTAGTCTTGGAAAATGGATTTGGATAGCTACCAAAATGAAATATTTTTAAAATAATATATATTTTAAAATATATATTAATCCACTAGGATAATTTAAAACATGATGAGATGTATATAATTGTATGCACGGATGAAAAAATAGGCTTTTTATCACTATTGTGTGTGTTGTGTAGGCTACAAGAGGAGTTACAGGATGAAAAAAAATTTGATGGAAATATTTATAATTTTAATATCTCAAAATATTGATTTAATTTTTTTAAACAAATCATAATTTATTTAACTAGGTCCTTACTTTTAGCTAGTCAAAATTGGGCTAATGCACAAGCTAGAGAGAAGAGAAAAAAACTTCACTTGAACTATTTTTAAAGTTTTCTTGATGCTTATAAGGACATGGAGGGTCTTAAAATTTTTAATTTAACCCCTCCCATGTATTTTTATATTGAAATAAATCCATATTTTAAGACAAGTATGTTAGGTGCATGAGAGGGAGGTTTCCTAGAGTCCAGGTGACGATGGATCTCTTCCAGGTGATTATAGAAGACCAATAATTAAAAAAATACATGGAGAGGAATTTATGAGAGCCTACCATTCTATTAATATAATTTTAAATACCCTTTATTAGTTAAAATTCACTCAAACAAGCCTAACCATGAAGGTAGTTTTTTATGCAAGAAAATGAGTTCTAGGCCACTTTGCATAACTTTGATGACCTGTATTGACACTTGTTACTCCTATCCTTGTATGGTTAGACCAAAATAATATTATAATTCATTATTAAATAATTTTATCATTTTTACAAGTGTCTTTTTAACCTTTAGACTTCTCTCTCTCTCTCTCTCTCTCTCTCTCTCTCTCTCTCTCTCTCTCTCTCTCTCTCTCTCTCTCTCTCTCTCTCTCTCTCTCTCTCTCTCTCTCTCTCTCTCTCTCTCCTCTCTCTCTCTCTCTCTCTCTCTCTCTCTCCCCAAAATCTATAATATTTGGTCATTTTAGCATTATATTGGATGCTCTACCTATGTATGGTGAATACATACTCATTTTTATACATTTTTATCAGTAAAATGACTAATTTTTACCTCTTAATAACTATTTACAAGTTTTTTATACATGGATGATGAATCTTAATTAGTGGAGACTATGGATTCCTAACATGTGGTCTCATTATTTCACCTTGTTTTTAGCTAGAAAAAATCTTTTTGTAGGTCATGTGAAGTGTTTTAGAAGATTTAAAATGTTAAGTGAGTTATTATTTTCATTATTACCATTAAAGGCCTCTTTTCTATCCCTCTTATCTTTGCACATCCATCCATGAACTCATAATGTAACATTGATGTGAGAAGATGAAGATTGAAGGAGTGTAAGTTTGGTTTGTATTTTAGTCTTAAGTGTAGGATGTAATTGGTAGAAAGTCATAAAATCGATTATATGTATCACCTCAATTTATATTTGATTTAATTTATCTCTTACCCTTTTTACCCCCTAGATTTAGTAGTAGTAGTCAAGTGGTACATCAATGGAGCTCTCCCTATCTAGAGACTCACCTCATTCCTTAGGCTACCCATAAGACTAGAGGTGATTTCATTGTGCCACTTGGATGAGGATATATTTTCATCTCCTCAAAGGGTTCATAGCCAAGTGACAATAGGTTTTTAACATAGTCCCTATTTGGGAAAAGGTCAACATGGTCATCTATATTTGCATTAATTTTTTTAATCTTAATCTTGGTTGTACCAAGGATAATTTCCCTCTACCATCAATAGATGCCATTATCTATTCCATAGCTAGTTATGAAATTTTGTCTCTTATGAATGGTTTCTCAAGCTATAATTATATTGACATTTCCATCGAAGACCAACATAAGATAAATTTCAACACAAAATAGGGCAGCTATTGCTATGTTAAAATGCCTTTCAAACTCAAAAATGTCAAAGCTACTTATCAATGATCAATGACCCATATGTTTCATGATATTATTCACAAAATTTTATAAACTTATGTGGATGACCTCATTGCTAAGTCTAAATTTCATAAGACTTATCTTTTTAATCTTTCCATCATCTTTGACTACCTTCTTAAATATAAAGTTAGACTAAATCCTTACAAATGTGTATTCAATGTCACATCTATAAAACTATTAAGATTCATAGTTTCTCTCTGTAACATTGATTTTTATCCTAAAAATATTAATGCTATCATAAATATTTCCATCCCTTGATCTATTCTAGATAATCACACTTATCTTGATAAACTTGTGGTAGTTAGATAATTTATCCCCAAAATGGCTTATCATATCCACTCTATCAAATCTCTTAGTAAGAGAGGTAATGCTCTAGAATTAACATATCCCTATCAAAAATAATTTGATAATTTTAAATAATCATTTATTCACCTACCTACTCTGCATCCCCCTTTAAATGATCAACCTTTGATCCTATACACTTCTTCTACACCCATATCCATTACGGAAATGCTTGCCCAACAAGATGATAATGAAGACAATATGTCATATATTATATCAATTGAGGCCTCATTTATTATGAAAAACATTACAGAAAATTTTAATGTGATTGCCTCACCATATATTTTATAGATAAAAAACTTTGACATTATATGCTTTATCAGACCACTTACATTATCATCCATTTTGATCCCCTTTATCACTTTTGTTGAACATTCTCATTGATTAAGGGAGAGTCTATTGAGTATTTTCATTGAGTGTTGAGGTTTGATATTTAATGTTGTCATTGATGTCAAATGTTCTTATGAAGATGCATGGTTATTTCCTTGATGTCAATCTAATATCATAGATATCAAAGTTTCTTGTGAAGATGCTTTTTCAAGTAAGCCTTGAGGTCCTAACAACAAGCATAAATTTTTTGTTAATGCTTTGCCTATAACTTGTGAGATGGTATTTTTAGGTGTTATGATGAAATGAGTGGGATCTGAAGAAAAATAAGTATGCTCTAAAGATTTTTGTAAGTAGCTATAAAAATGCTCTGAATGAGATACGATGGTGAGAATGCTCTAAATAACACTTGATAATGTTTGATCATGAGATATATTTTTTGAGTTTTTACAAGAGGTGTTTATGACCTTGAAAATGATTATAAGGTCAGATTTGAAGATCTATGCTTACAAATTCAAATATACTATGAAGATCGTAGTTGAGCTCCAAAGATATGTAAGTAGTTCCAAAGATGTTCTATTAAATTTAAATGGAAGAGTGAGTGTATAATGTTGATTAAGAATGCACAAGAGGCATTAAAACACATAAAATTTCCAAGTTGAAGTCTATAGGGTGGCTAGAAGGTTAGATTCAAGGCCTAATAAGACTTGCAAGTCAAGGCTTAGAAAATAAGAAGAAAAATGGTGGTTAGATAAGGTAACAAGATTAGTTTCCATGACATGGGTGAGAAAGTGAATATTAACAGAGGTGAATCAAGTTTTTTTAGTATGTGCAATAATTTTTAGGACTTGGTTTGCAAAAACAAGGCTTTAAAAGTATTTTAAGTTTATTTGAGTGTATAGAATGAAGAGTTATCTACCTGATAAGGTTTTCTCAATGTTTTTTGGAATGTGTATCATCTACATGAGATCATAATATATTCATGGTATATTATTAAGGGTTATATCTCAAAGTTACAAGCATTAGTTTTAGGAAAGAGGAGTTAAGTTTTATGAATGATCATTAAGATTGAAAGATGGTCTAAACCCTCATAAAACCTTAACTATGACCTGATATTGAATATCTTGCTCTAAATAAATCATAAATATTTGATATGATCATAAAATTTATTATAGTTTTAATATTTCACTCCCATTCATCTCTAAGTGTGATTGGTTTCTCAAGTGAGTGATAATACCCTATAAAAAAGTTCTTGTCTTTTAGAGATTTATTGTAGCAGATAGATTTGAATGAGTCAAATGTACTAAGTGGATAAAGATCAAAGTTTGATACCTGTATTTTTTTTCCATGAAGTTTTATGGATAGGTTCCATATCTTATGTGTGTAAATTTTATGATCAAAGTTGGCCAGTTGCTAATAGACCTAGTGGTGTAGATAATAAGGAATCAGATAGATGTGAGAAGATGTTTCTTGATCTATTTTCATGTGAGAGTGATGCATTGAAATATATGATGATATTTTTTGGATATTTAAGGATCTATAAATTATTTTAATAAGCTTATAAGTCTATATAATAAGTTGAAACATTTAATCAAAAATGGCTAATCTAGTTGAGTAGAGTCTATGAGAGATAAGGTCAATAAATTAGTCTTTAAGACCAATAGTTTTCATTAGATCTCATGATCTAATTGATTGAGGTTTCTATTAGTATGTTATAAGATCATATTCATGCATTGAAATACCTTGAAGGTATTCAATCATGTTTTAAATGTTCATGTTTCCTTAACTATGTTTTGGAGTTAATTGGTAGTTCTAAGTGAACATCTTGTAGAGAAGTGTTTGAGCCTATTTACCCTGAGTTGAAGTATTAGATGAAGTTTGTGATGAACCTAAGGTCATGAGGTTTTTTGATATGTAATTTTTTTTCATGGTTTTTTGTAAAAATTGAGTATATGCCTCATTTATTTAAGATAGAGTTTTTGTATATGTCCAAGCCTTTTATATGCAATGATTTGAGTAAGGGTTCAAGTGGTAGTTGGACCTAAAAGGTATTATGGACATAAATAAAATTTTGATAAGGTATATTTAAGTGTTTTATGAATTTTTACTACTATGTTAAGTGTTTTTATATGATTCAAAGAGATCAAATGGTAACGTGTTGTGAAGAAGGCCTTTTAGGTCTCCATAAGCCTAAAAGAGGAATAAGGGCTAATTGATGTATGGTTGACCTATTGTATTGATTGATTCATGATTAAGGCATATTATTTAAATATTATAAGACCTATTAATGTCTTACCTAATTTATTTTAATGTGTAATTGACTAATAAGGATATGATCAAGTGACTTATATAAAATCAAGGCAATTTAGGCCTATTTGGTTTGCTTAGAGAGTGCGAGAAGAAGTGGATAACTAAATGATAACATAATTGATGAGAAAAAGGAGTTCATTCAGAACATAGTATATATTTTTTTAATATCTAAAAAATGTTTTATATAAGAGGATCGAGTTTAAAATACCTAATCAAGCCATGAAGAGGGCTAGTTGATTGAAGAAGGCTAAAGGTTAGTTTGAGAGGGACTAAAGTAAACAAATATCCAAAGGAGTAGATCATCATCTATTATAGGAGTAATAAGGGTTTATGAAGGTAATAAAAAAATGAGGTGGCTGAGTTGGTGCTGATTCATCTATGGGTTTGGTTCCTCCTTACAAATGGGTACTTGTTAAATCCTATTTGAGTTGGTGGTGAGCTAGTTGGGGTTGGTGCTCCTTCTGAAGTTGGTGCTTCACTAAAAATTGTTCTTTATCTTATAAAATTTTAATCCATTTGTTTCACTAGTAGGTTTTATTCCCCAAGAATATTTCCAATTTTTATGTTGTGTTCATGTGTTTCATGCTCGTATGTTTTGATGGTTATGCATACTAATATGTACATGCTTGTTAGAATGGTTAATGAATAGTTAAGTGGAATTTAATGAAAAGTTTTGAAGACCAATTCACCCCCTCTCTTATTCATATTCTCTCCAACAAATTATTCTCAAAATCCTTTCTTATAGGAGATAAAATTAGAAAATGGATGGTCCTTTTCATGGAATTTGATCTCTGAATTGTTATTTAAAAATCTATCAAAGGACAAATCATTGTTAATCAACTTGCCACAAATCCTATCCCCACTACAAACCTCCTTCAAGATAATCTTATTTATGACAATATTCTCTATATTAAATGTCTAAACCAATCTATATCCCTTAAATATTACTTTCATAACTTCACTACTAATATTGAAGCAAGCAATCTCAATGAATGCATTATCCTCCTCGATACTACTAAACAAAAAGTAGTTATTGAATAACTTCATAAAATTAATGTTGATTTACATGAATATACTTGGACCCTTCACTTTTATGGTGATAAATGCCTTTAAGGAGATGGGGCAAGTTATTTCCTTATGATCCCTCTTGGGAAAATCACCCCATTAGCTTTTTGCCTAATATTTGATGTAACTAATAACAGGTAGAGTATAAATATTTAATCTTAGTCATGAGAGATTCCCTTGATTTATATATCTAATACCTACATGCTTTAGGTGATTTCTATCTCATTTTCCTCCAAGTCAATGGTGATTATGAATGTAAAAGTGAAAATCTCATTTCTTATCATCAAATTTCAACTATTCTCACCAAATATTTCTTTTCCTTCACCATTAGGCCTATCCCTCAAGATGAAGATTCTATTTATGATTCCCTCACTTATTCAACATCTCTTTTCATCCATACCAAGTTCTTACTGATCCCATTTTTCTTATCAAAATAAAAAAGTTTCCATCTTCTACTCAGTCACATGATTCATTAATCTGCAACATTAAGGCCATCACCATTCAACAAAGCCCATGGTACAAAGACATCATTCAACATTTAGAACACAAAACTTATCCTACCAATCTATATTCCTATGAAAAGACTCACATTCACAAACAAGATTTTAAGTATGTATTTTGATATAACATCCTATATTATCATAATGTTGAAGGTACCTTACTCTATTTTATTACGCAATATGAGGTTCCTCTTCTTATTGAACAAGAACATGGGGCAATTTGTAGTGGCCACTATAGAAAACATTTTATAACCTACAATTCTTACGTATGTGATATTATTAGCCCACTCTTAAAAAGGATGCCATCAAATTTGCTAAAAAGTGTACTCTTTTCTAGCTTCATGATGATTTAATTCTTGACCTCTAGCCAAGATTCAAACCATAGAATCTCCTTGGCCATTCTCCATGTGGGGATTAGATTTCATAAAAAAACTACCTTGATCTCAATATGGGCATGTATTTATAATCCCAACCACAAAATGCATTACCAAATGGGTTGAGCCTATGCCCCTTAACATCACTGGTACCACCATCTTTAAATTCATCCTTAATCAAATCATTGCCACTTTGGTGTCCATCATACTATCATTTCAAATAATGGTGATAATTTAAAAAATAAAGATGTCAAATACCTCTATGTTAAATTTAAAATCAATCATAAATTCTCCACACCCTATCATACATAATGTAATGGCCAAGCTTAGGCCAACAACAAAATTCTTAATAAAATTCTCCAAAATATAATTTATGAAACTTGACCCACATAGATTGGCACCTTCATCTTTATCCTTATTTTTGGGTCTATTGCACTAGCATACACACTGCCACTAGGGAAACATCATTCTCTCTAGTGTATGGTTCTGAATCAGTCCTTTCATTAGAATTTGAGCTTTCCTCTCTTGCTATATCTCTTCATGATATCATACTCAATGAATAATTATGTGATTCTTACCTTCATGCTCTTGATATCCTTGATGAACATCACCTTTTTTCTTTATAAAATAATTACCAATACAAAGCTTGTATTTCTAAACAACATAACAAATGAGTCAAAGTTCACACATTTAATGTTGTTGATCTTATCTTTAAATTATACTACACTCATGACAAAGAAGGTAAATATGACCAAAAATGGTGGGGTATTTACTTAGTCAAATATATTCTTGGTCAGGGTACCTATCACCTTAATGAATGTCATATTTTCAAAGAACCCACCTACTCACAATTCCTCAAGAAGTATTTTTCCTAAATCCTTCCCTTTTTTTTCATGATTTCTATATGCTATTTATCTAACACTATTTTTATAGGATACTTGTAAAAGTCTCACCCTTTACATAATTTCTTTATTTTTAAAAACTTTAGTCCTTCGTTTTGGTCTTTTGGTTTCCCCTTTTATTCATGAGGTGTATTGTAAAACTTTAGATAGGACCCAGTCCTTGTTATTTTTGAGTTTCAGTGTAAGACCATGGATAGGACTTGGCCTTCCTCACAAATACCACCTTTTTATTACCTCATTTATTTTTCTAATACTTTTTGTCACCCTCATGGATTTTTATTTAATGAGTTATAGTGTAAGACCATGGATAGGACCTAGCCTTCTTCATAATATCACCATCTTGTTATTCCTTTTATAGAATGTGCTTTGCATGTATTATGAGTTTTTGATATTTGTTCTCAACTTTAGTTATTACTTCTTTTGATAGATTAAATTTCCTTAAAAACATGTGTTAGCATGTTTTCCTACATTTACCTCATTCATATGATAAGGAATCACACTTTTTCTATCATTGTATCCCTTTTTGCCCTTTCTCACATTTTTTTATGATTTGGAATAATTCAAATTGTTTCATGTTTCATTCCTCTTGATTTCCTATCCTTTCACTCCACATTGGATAAAACAAGGTTGAATTCATTATAGAACTTTTATTTTACCTAGATTTATGAGAATCTTAGACCCCATGCTCTCTAATTTCTCTCTCTTAGCAACAAAGTCCCAAGTATTCAAATGAAATTCATCTTTAACACCCTTATTTGGTTTTCAAAATCAATATGGAGGAGGAATAGAAAAATCCATCAATAAAATTAAAAGCCAAATCATTTGAAACAAAAGGCAATGATATGCAAAGGGAAACATATAAATATTAGTAGTCAAAATCACACTAAAATACATGATTAAAATCAAATCTTCTATCTCTAATCAAAGCTTAGACTCCATAGTTAGCCTCACAATAGAGCTGATGTCCATTGGGGTGTGGTAGGCTAGTAGATTTGAATAGGAGAATTAAAAAAAACACTATGGTGATACCTAATTTCTCATGAGAGTACCCAAACTTCATAGTATACTAATGACTCTATAAGGGCTCCTAAGGAATAGAGAACACATTATCAGAAGGTAGGTCAATTTTACTTTTTATGCATATAACCTTCATGGGATGAACTACATACTTCATTTGTTAACCTAAGACTTATGTGGCTAAGAGAAGTTCTTCAAAGTCCTTAAGATCAAAATTTATTTTGTTTTGAAAAATGTATTTTGAATATATTGATGTTGATAAAGAGTTCCTCTACCTTGTTTTTTTTTCATTCTCCCCTCCACCCATTTCATTTCTCCCATTGATAGGCAAATTGTATTCCAAATTTTTTTACCTCTTCTATACTTCTTTCTCATTCACATCTAAAAAACATGCTAGCATTACTTTGTTTCAGTTTTAGCTATCCTTAGAATAAAATAACATGTTTGAACAACTATGGATTAATTTCTTTACACCATGGCTCTACATTTCTAGACATACTTTGCTTTATTTTACCATTTGTAATTATTGTACCACCCTTTTTTGCTGACACCAGAGTTTTTTTATACTTTCATTTACTTTTTTCCATTATTGAGTGAATTTGGATTGTTACTTCTCACTCACAAATGTTGTTGTCCCTTTTAGGCACCTTTTTCCATTGATAATCGAGTAAGGATTGTTACTTATCTCTCATCAATGTTATTTTACCATTTTTACTTACCCATATTTTTTAAAGTAAGGATTGTTACTAATTTTACATTTATGTTCGATTACCATCATTTTTGACATGTATCATTAATTTGACTTGGTGAGTTTACCTTTCTTACTTAAGGTTTACCTGTTTGAGTTTCTCAATCTTTAGTATCCTTGCCTTTTTAGTTACCTGATTTACTTTAAAATTTGACTTGGTCATTTGGTCTAACAAAGTACTTGTCACCCTATCTTACCAAATTTACAAGTACATCCCATCCACATATCACCAATTATCTTGTATTTTATGCATTTCTTTATTTTTTCTCTTTAGTTTTGTATTCTTGGGTTTGATAAAAGTAGTCTTTTCACCCTCCACTATTAATAATACCAACATAATAGATAACCATCTAGTGATAAAGATAAGTAAAGATAGGCATTACATTTACTTTTTTAGTTATTTCCTTTTTTGGCATTTACTTATAGTAATTTTATGCTTTAAAATACCACAATTTTTTTAGCTTCACTATTATGTGTTACTATGTTCTTTCTCAAATGACCATCCCCTATTGCACCGTCATGACACATGATGAGCTTAGAGTAGGGCATATGTATACACAATATTTTCAAAATTTATCAATTATTGATGCTTTATATCTCATAAGAACCTATCAAGTTTCAATATTTCAAAGTTCATACCCTAAGGGGTGAATCAGGAAAGGGGTGCATAGACCATTAATGATTTGTAGGATTGTTATCCCTTTTAACACTTGCTATTTACACACTATCTCTAAAAAAACCATTCCCCTAAGATTTGCCTCATCTTTTGCACCCTCCTCTAGTCATTTACCACCTTTCCCTAACTTTAACCCCTTTTTGGTAGTTTACATGACTATGTTAGCCACATTGACTTTTTATTATTATTGACAAAATTTATTAGGGTCTAGGTCGACCCTTGGATGACCTAGTCTGAAACCTAGTTAGTTTTTTTCAATTGAAATATTAGGTTGATAGAGTTGACTTTGTCAGCCAAAACATTTTGAAGGGTTTAGGGTTAGATCCATCTATATAAAAAAATCCATTTTTCCATTCTTAGAGAGAAAACAAGAGTTATTATTCATTTACACTTATTTATAATATTTTCTTCCACCATTATAATTGAGGAGTCTTAGTTTATGATTTCTACTTAGAGAATAATCTTGTCTTATAGAGAAGTCTTGAATTATTTATCCTTTCTTAGTGATCCTTACAAACTAAAACAACCTCTTGTGAAACATCATTGGCCAAGGGAGAGATTGAGTCTCGATGGTTTCATCTTCCAGGTAAGTATCTATAAACTTTGCTCCTCTCTTTAGTACATAAAATTAACATAAGTAATGGTGTTTGAATAATATTTCTCTCTCCATGTGTTAGGGTTTTACCTATACATAACTTAATTAGGATTCTCCTACACATGTTTAATTTTAACATTTATTACCCCCACTTTATGCCACAAGCTTGAATGAACACTAGATTATATTTTTATTTACTTGTTATTAATATAGTGATTATGAAAACATAGGACCTAGTTAGGCTTATTACATACTTTTTCTTGATTGGAGGCTTCAAAACCCTCCCCAATGATATTATTGTGGAATATATCCCTTTTTTATGTTTAGAAAATCCATATTAGTCTTGGAATAAATTATCTAATCTATCCCTAATAATAATTTTAATTAGGATCTATCTTCTGCAATATAGGATTGATTTTTAGATTGGATGCATTTCCCATTGCATGTAGATGAGGTATGTGTAGGCATCATCTCTACATTAGGTAGTATTATGGTAGGTAAATCTTAAAGAGTTTATGAATTTGAGTATTAAAGTTGGCTATTTGAGGTTGTCAAATGTTACTAATGGAGGTTGCATAGATATATCAAGAGAGAGTTAAAGAGTTTATTATAGAAAATTAGACCTAAGAAAAGAACTAGCAAAAACTCAAAAAAGAGAATAAATACTCAAAGAAAGAGTAGTATTTTCAAGGTGAAAAATAATCGGACAAGAGTGTCAATAGATTAGGTAGATGAGATAACCTAGGTTTAGACACCAAAACAAGGTGAAAAAGACTTACTTATGAGAATATGAAGATATATAAGGCAAAGGAGAGGAAGGGCTTAGCTGAGTTAGAATATCATAATGAAATAAAATAGAAGGAATACCCAAAGAGAAAAGGGTTAGTTGTTGAAGAGGAGATAAGTGAGATAGATCAAATGTTATAGAGGATAAATCTCTTGGTGGATTTCATGCAAGAAGATGAAATCAAATGGTATGGTTGGGTAATGATGAAGAAGAGAGTTAAGTGGCCTATAAGGCTACTCGTTGATAGAAGAAGAAATATTTTCATGATAGATAATGAGAATCAAAAGAGGATGATATGTAGGTAGATAAAGGAGGAGATGAATAAGTTAATGAGGGATGCATAAATTAGTAAACAAAATTAATGTGAGAAACACCTTAAGAAGAGTGAGATAGTCATGGAGGTTGATGAGAGGAAATAAATAAATAAATCTAAGTATGAGAATATGGAGGAAAATAATCCTCAAGCTTTTAAATCTAATGATTTACTTCTATCTATGCATGTAATTACAAAAGTGAAGAAAGAATAAGTCCATGCTAAGGGCATAAAAATTGAAAAAATGAAGGAAATCAAGCATGAAAAACATGCTTATGTGGAATAAGTTGATTGGGAAGCCATGTATAGAGGTATAGTGATTTTTTACCTTGAGAGAGGAGACATGCTTAGACAAGGATATATTCAATAATAAGGATGCCTCATTAAAGGCATAAATGAATAAAAATTAAATCAAGGAGAATATGATGAGGTTAAATAGTCTAAAGGTTTGGTTTTTAATGCAATTTTTGATGATGAATATGTTCACATGATAAATAATGAAGATGTTTTGTATAAGGAAATAATTGAATTGTTGGATAGGTTCATGAAAATCAAGAATGAAGTTGAAGCACCTTATAAAAGTGCTTGTATAAATTGATATATAATATAAGGAGTCTAATTTAACACTCATTAAGGATGAATCCCAAAAACAATTTATTGTATAAGATGTAAAAGAAGGTGAAGCTAGAAATATAACATATGATAGAGTATATAGAAGAAGAAGAAGAAGAAGAAGAAGAATAAGAAGAAGAAAGTATTTGAAAATATATTATGCAAGAATAATATTGCCTAGACCTCATAGGAGATGAAGAATCTATTCTATAAGATATTAATTTGATCTATTAGAGTACATAATTCAAATTTAAAATAAGATGGAAGATGTCATAAATGAACTAGAGGTAAAATTAGAAAATGTAAAAATTAAGATTTCAAGAAAAATAACCATGTTTCCCATGGGAAAATTAATATAAGATGAACTTGAAAGTCATATAAGGGTATAAAATTATAGACTAGTAAAGATTTAAGGGCAAGAATATGAACAAGAATTGGTACAAGGAGAATCAAATCAATTTTCAAGCCAAGGTAAGCCTGAAACTATAAACAAGATGAATATAGAATCATATAAGTTAATCAAGAAACAAGTATGGGTAGCTGATGAGGTAACTAAATATTAGAGGTTAAGAGGACAATATGAGTAACTTAAGAAGATAAGAGAAAATCCTAGAGAGGCTTTGAATAAGAATGTAAGAGCATGAGAGAATGGAAAATACCATGAGGTCCTTGAAGAGACTAACAAGTCTCATGAATGCAATTTGATAGATATTGAAAATGATGGTTCAGGTATGGTGATGAAATAAATAGATTCATTCCATGATAACATTGAAATAATATAAAAGGAGGCATAAGAACTCATGATATATTAAAGGAAAGTGGAGGAAAACCATGTTCCTCACAAAAGAAGTGATAAGATGAATAAATCATGCTTGGAAGAGGATAAGATTAGTACTAAGATAATCCAAGGATGGATTAAGAGTATGATAAAATTTATAGAGAAAAGATAGGTCAATAATATACCAATAACAAGTTCAAATATCATGTCAAGATTTGAATATGAAAGACTCATGGAAGGAGAGATAC